>JAUMHI010000074.1:508515-539721 GCA_032359435.1 Enteromius unitaeniatus
TATCTGAATATCTTTCTTCACAAGCTCCAGGCCAAAATAATAAATGTTACTGGACTTTTTTTTCCTGAAAACATCCAGATTTTGAAAGAAATATTCTTATTTAGATTGTGCTGTGGATTATAAATTAGATTACTCAGGTTATGTTTTATCTGATTTAGATAAAGTGTTATATTATATATGGATATAAAATCATATATTTGTGATTTTAGTAGTTTTGCTTTAAAAAGGTCTATATAGTTACATTTCTAATATATATATATGTGTGTGTGAGTGTGTGTGTGTGTGTGTGTGTGTAAAATATGTATAATATATGATTAATAAATAATAAAACAAAGTAAATATGACCGGATATTGGTTGTGTGTGTGTGTGTGTACATAATATTTGTGTGTGGTCAGAACATGGTTAAATGGATCCATCAACACATGGTTTCTGAGCAGCGGGTTATTCCAGAACGCTTGCGTCATCATCACACATGCTCATGTCCTTCCAGGCTATTTTCATTTGATTCAGATGAAGCCTAGAACGTGTTCAGGTCATATTTCACACACAATCAAACGAAAGATGATTTTATGAATATTTCCTGCAATGCAATGCACATGTTATTACAAATTAAAATTATATATATATATATATATATATATAAATAAATGTGTGTGTGTGTGTGTAGATGCCAGTTTCTTGATAAAAATACTTAAAAAAATTTTATATGCCTTATTTTCTTTGATTTGTGAGATGTAAACATTCAACTGTGTGGGGAAAGAGTCAGAATTGTGAAATAAACATTGGCAATTTTGTATTTTCGGTGGATACTGGTGTCCATACTTTTGCTATACCATCTTTTATTATTATTAATAGTTACATATATTATGTATACATATAAAATAATATATATTATGGTTTTGGTTTTAGTTCTGCTGTCAAAATTATTACTTCATCCAAAAATGAAGATTGGGTCTCCTCAACTTCCTTCTGTGGAGCACGAAATCAGATGATTCACCACATGTTCACACTGTTTGACTACAAATACAAGGTTTAATATAGGTTCCGATATGACAGTAAAAAGTCATGTGCATTGTTGATGCGTTTCCTGACCATCAGACAGGTTCCTGAGTTAAGTGTGAGTGCTAGGCTCAAGGGACAGCTGTGTCTTTTGTTTCTATGATAATGTGAAGGATCCTGCCAGGCTGACTGGATTAGCACCTGTGCCTTTAAATGACCCTTTTATACTGATTAGATTGTTACCGGGCTGATTCCTGTTCTGTATCCGCAGGCTTTCTTTCTTGCTCTGATTCTGTGCTGTGTTTCAGGCGGGCGGTGTCTGGGCGTTCTCAGACGGATGGAGATCAACGCCCGCTTCCGCTATTACTTCCAGCACCCTTGGTCTCGTCTGGTCGTGGCTTACCTGGTCACCTTCTTCAACTTCCTGATCTTCGCCGAGGACCCGGTGTCTCACAGCCAGACCGAGGCGCACATGATCGTGGTGGGAAACTGCTTCTCGTTCGTGCTCAATAAGTATCCCGGAGGAGGCTGGAACGTCCTGAAGGTGCTGATGTGGATCCTGGCCATCATCACAGGCCTCATCACCGGGAAGTTCCTGTTCCATCGACGCTTGTTCGGTACGTGCTGGATTATTCCTTTATTCTTCTCAGATCGATTCGTTTATCTCAGATCAGGTTTGCAGCAGGTGACGTTTCTGACTAGTGTCTAGTAAACTTGATGTTGTACGATTTTATGGTCCTGTAAGTCTAATGTGACTTCATCTTTTAAAACAGATTTAATAATTCATTTATTACAGGCCACTTATATATTTATATAAATGTGTCTATCTATCTATCTATAGCCTATATTAGTGCTGTCAAATAATTAACCTCGATTAATCACATCCAAAATAAAGGTTTTTGTTTACATTAAATATGAGTGTGTGCTGTGTTTATTTGTTATGTACATATAAATACACACACACACGCATGCATAAGAAAAAATGCATGTATATATTTTCAAAATATAAATTGCATGTGTGTGTATTTATATATACAGTACATAATAAATATTTACATTACACATACATATATTATGTAAACAAAAACTGTTATTTTTAATAATATCAATATCGATTAATATAATTAAAAATAAATGTTTTTGTCATATATATATAGTTATAAGTATATATATTATATTTAATATCTAAATAAATATTATATATTAATATATATATTATAAATATTGAAATATAGTTTATATTTAAAATATTTTATTTTATTTTATTTTATTTAATTCAGCAAGGATGCATTAAATTGACCAAAGTTGACAGTAAAGACATTTAAAAGGTTATGAAATATTAATATTTCTAATAAATGCTGTTCTTTTGAACCTTTTATTGAGTTCTCATGCAGTGTTTTAATTCCTGAAGGGTGTCATAAACACCGCAGGTGCTTCGGGTAATTCTGTGCTGATGGAGTTTATGAAGAGAGACACGTGATCATTATATAAGAGCACAGCTGAAGAAATCAAACTTTCATGTGATGTGACAGGACACGTGCTGCTTTATTATTAATTATGCTGTAGTTTCTTCCTCAAATCCCACTCTGATCAGAAACAGACCTGCGGTAGATTCAGATTTGTTGATTACCAGCCTGTTCACATTAAAGATCATAACTCCATCTATTTAATAATCACTGTATTCTGTAGAAACAGGGATGTCCACACCGCAATTATAATCATAACCACACAGAAGCACAATATCCTTTTTCCAGCTTAAGAACGCTAAAAAACTTAAAGCCAATCTGAATCCATTCGTCTTTAAAGAGCTCGAGCAATTTTAAATATAGTCCTTTAGTGTGGATACTATAGTTATAGTTATGTAGTTATTGTTACAACCTAATATAATTGTTATTAGTGTGAAAGCTGATATAGTTATCATTTTTGGTGCAAACGCTAATGTAGGTACTGTTATATTTATTTTTATTGGTGTGAACACTAATATAGTTATTATCATGATTGGTGTGAATGCTATAGTATCATTTTTGTTGGTATGAATGCTAATATAGTTATTATTGGTGTAAATGTTAATGAAGTTATAATTTTTGTAATTATGTGATTGTTAATATAGTTTTGGTTATTGGTGTAAAACTAAATATAGTCAGCGTTTTTGGTGTGAACAGTAAAATAATTTTTGTTATTGGTGTTAAGGTTAATAAAATGAGCATTTTTGATGTTGATGTTAATATAGTCAGTGTTATTGCTCTTGGTGTGAACGCTAGTGTTAGTGTGGTCTGGTCTGTGTTGATCTGGTTTGTGGTCAGTAGTCCAAACACATCTGGATCCTGTCGTGGAGTATTACAGCACGAGTGTGTGTGTGTGTGTGTGTGTGTGTGATAAATGAGTCTCAGTCTGAACATGAATATTAACAATTAACATCCAGATGTTAGATAAACAATGGCTGTCCGAAGGCCTGAGTTTTTGTGCATTTTAGACCTCGTTTACTTTATAAATTCACATTAGCATCAGGATTATTATCGTTGACTTAAACAAAATGTTTGGTGAACTGAATCTGAAACTAGTACATAAATGTTGACTGAAATAAAACAAATTTAAATAAAAAAATTAACCAGTTTTATTTCAACTAGTTGCAAAGTTAGTAGTGATGAAAACTATATAGACATTTTTTAGAACTAATAAGAATGAAAATGACACAACAACATTTAACTAAAACTAAAATCCAATTTAACTGCACAGTGTAATAAATATAATTAATAATTTTATTCATTTACATAAGTGCCACCTATGTTGTTCTAATTTTCAAAAGATTCTTATTTTTAGTTTGTGAAATTTTAGAATTTTGTAATACTTTTTATTCAGAACGTACGTTTCTGTGTTCTTTTAGTATTTTAGTGTTTTAGTTTGAATTAGTTCCTATTTTTGATATTTGTTTTCATTTTCATTTTAAATATGTACATACAATAATAATAGTTGCTTTGTTTTTAATTATTTATACTAGTACATCAAATTAAAGTAAATGAAAATAGGAAGTGTTGCACTTAATGCTTTCTATTTGTTTTACAGCCTATATTGTATTTTATTTCAAGTTTTGGTTTTGGTTACGTTTAGTTTAATGACCATGATATGCATTACATTGATCAAAATTGACAGCAAATATATTTATAATATCAGAAATTATATCTATTTGAAGTGAACGCTGGAGCAGTGGAATTAAAACTGAAATAATGAAAATATTGTATAATATTATAAATATTATAACTAAAGTATAATACTAAAATATATCCAAAATGAAATAGGAGCAGGAGACACTTCTTTCAGAAACAAATCTTATGACGAAATCTTATGGTTTTATTAGTAAACGTGTCACATTACAAACACTCTTGTGTGATTTCAGCGTGTCAGTTTTCATCGTCCTCATTCATGTCTGCTTCTGCTGGCACCAGTCAGGAGGCTTCGTGTTCTTCAGCCTGGTTTTAAGCTTTCGTTTGTTAAATTAAACATCAGCTACTACAGTCCGAAGGGGGAGAGAAGTAAAACAGGAATGAGCAATGATTCAGAATCAAAACTGAATCAAATGAACGTGATAGTGTGTGTGTGTGTGTGTGTGTGAAACCCCTATAGTGTGTAACACTGGAGAGGACGATGCTCAGGCGTTTGAAGACATCAGTAGATGGCAGCATCGAGTCAGTGAACAGATCTGAGATCTGCATATTGAGCTTGTGTGTGATCGGAGGGTCTAAAAACACCAACCCAAAAGTGCTTGTTCTTTCACTTCTGTGCATGTCATTATATGCATCAGTAGCTTGTACATTTGTTATTCACCTACTAAAATCAACCAGAAGAGAGAAGAACATTCACACAGTTAGGTTGACTCAAGTGCACACATCTGAGCTGATTTAAGAAGAAGAACTGGCAAACGTCTCTTGAGCTTTGGATACTAATGAGCTTCATTCATCATGAAAAGATAATATGTGCAGAAGTCTGACCTGCTGAGTAACACGTGTCTTCAAGGACTTTATAAGTTATGTTTTAGAGGGATATTCTCTGCACTGATTGTGACTGTGTAGTATTTACTTAAACTACCTCTCAGAGGTTTGGGATTTATATATAATTTATATATATTTAAGACTAGTCCTAGATTAAAATAAATGTTTAGAGCGGTCTAAACTGGAAAAGGCTTAAAATACATCATTGCCGTTGTTTGGTGTTAAAATGCTCACAGATAATACATTTTTTGTATGACATGTTTCTAAGGTTTAGTCCTGGCTTAATCTAATCCCTAACCGGGAAACCGGCCCATAGTGTTTATTTTTGTAAAGAGAAGTCATTTATTTGAACAGGAATAGGGTAAAAATGTGAAATATTATAACAATATAAAATAATGTTTTCTCTGGATAATCAGAAATGTTTTTTGAGCGGTAAATCATTATGATCATGTGACACTGAAGACTGGAGTAATGATGCTAAAAATTCAGCTGAACATCACAGAAATAAATTGCGCTTTAACACAGATTCCCACAGGAAAAACATATTTTACATGTTAATATTATTTCACATTTTATTCTGTGTTTTTGATGGAATATTATTCCAGGCTTGCATGAGCAGCAGAAGAGCCTTCTTTTCCAAAGCGTCAAAAAGCCCTACTTATTCCAGACTTTTCCATGCATAACAGGACTGAGAGAATCAGAAGCACCTGTACGCGTCTCAGACAATGAGACGAGCATCGGTCCTGATTAATCGATGTGACCGGCGTTTCCATGGAAACCGCCTCTAGAGAGCCAGCCGGCCGCTGAACCCACGCACAAATCGCCCGTGATGAATGAGTTTTGTCCCGGTTTGATTCTACCGAGACCCGGCGGAGGTAGTTAGTTAAGAGCAGCACTGAGGCGGCCTACATTCACCCAGCGGGGCCGCGGGCCCCCAAGGGCCTCACCACACTGTTTTTAGCACACGTTATAATGAATGTTGCACAGATGCAAAGAATCATCTTTACCAGCCCTAAATTACAGCGCTACCGAGTGTCGGCTGTATTTATATCCGGATCGTTTGGAGGCCCTATAAGAGCGTGCTTTACCCTTAAAACTCGTCTTCTGGAGTGTGAACCGGCCACCTTTGGCCTGCTAATCTGCTGCGGTAAATGAGGAAGCGCCGCAGTCATTATTTTTCCTGTTAACCGGCTACATCTCTGGTGTTTCCCTGGACTCAATCCGCAGCGCTGTGATAGTGAAGGCCAAACTGGACCAGACGGAGACAGACGTGCAGAATTAAAAAGTTGAGGTGCTTAAACACTCCAAGATGGCTGTAAAAACTCTCTGAGGTAACAATTTTCACCTCGGAAGAAATAAAAAGACTGAGACGAGTCAGTAGGCGTCATCCAGTGAGAGTCTAGAGCGATGAAATACATGTGTTTGATGAGAGCTGCTTCTCTGTGTGTGAGATTTATATCGTATCTGAACAGCAGGTCTGTGAATGCTTTTCCAAAACAGTAAAAGATGTCAATCCTGGAGCCATGTTATTTTTGGTTTTATTTTGTTTTGCAATTTGCTGAACACGTCCAAATTAGTAAACTTCATTACTGAAACTCTCATACAATTTACATATGAGCCACACGTTTTATTAAATATGAGTACCTGTCCTGTATTTTATGTCATCTTGGTAGCAAACGAGTTAAATGCTGTTGACTCGATTTTATTATTGCACTTTATATATGAGTGACTATAGATTTCAGTTATAATACATATCTTTAAAGGGTGTTTTCTCAAAATGGTTTTATTATTGCATGTCATGTGTGGATCTCAATTACATGAAAGGCTCTGAATTAGATTTATAAACTTAAAACTTGTATTCCTATCTATATTCTGAAGGTTTCTGCTGAGGGGTTTACAGATCATTCACTTTTGATGTTTTTGAATTTCATTTTAGTCATTTGTGTCTGTAGATTTTATTTACAATGCATATCTTTAAAAGTGTTTTTTATCAAAATGTTTTTTTTTCTCCACATAAGCATCACTTACATGCACCAAACAGTTTTTTTACTTGAAAGGTTTTTACTGAGGGGTTTGTTCACGTGATTCACACTGGTTTTATTATTGCACTTGATCTATTTGCATCTGTAGATTGTAATTACAACACATTTTATAAGACACAAAATGAGTTTGTTCCTCCACTTCAGCAGCACTTACAGACACCAGATCTTACAGCCGAAGGATTTGTTCATATCATTGACACTGGTTTTATTATTGCATGTCACGTATTTGCATCTGTATTACAACAATTAAAATACATACAGGTGTATCTCAATAAATTAGAATGCCATGGAAAAGATGATTTATTTCAGGAATTCAACTCAAATTGTGAAACTGGTGTATTAAATAGATTCAGTGCACACAGACTGAAGTAGTGTGGAAATTAGTGCTTATTTAATTAGATTGTGTCTCCATAGTGCATTAAAACTTGGCATTTCTGAAAATATTAATACAAGAAATATTTACAGTTCTAAATCAGCTAGGGAAGAATGGTTATATAGTTAGTTATTTCTGTGCTGTTTTGCCTCTATTAGATGCTTTTAACGTAAATCTGTTGTTCAGCTGTAATGCATATCATTTGATAGGGACTGAAGTGTTATATATCCTAATTGTCATTTGTAGTAGCTTATAAAATCAGAACTACATTTCAGAGCAGTTTGTGTGTAGTTGCACTGCTCCGGGTGTGTGTTCACGGTGTGTGTGTGTGTGTGTGTGGTTGATCACTTCTCACTGCTGTGTGTGTGTGTGTGTGTGTGTGTGCACTTGGATGGGTTAAACGCAGAGCACAAATACCTAGTATGGGAAACCATACCCAGCCACATGTCACTTCCTTCTCCTTCCTTCCTTAAATGTTCTGAGGCGCTTCACTAGCACTGCTGTCATGTGTCGTGCAGATCTAGTTGTGTTGGTGTTTTCCAGCTTGCTGCTCGGGGTGATTGACGGACAGAGGAATTGTATTGACAGAGCGAAACGTCTGCTCAGAAAACACACCGTATCATCAGTCAAAGTGTGTGTGTGTGTGTGTGTGTGTTTCATAGCATCAGAGGTGTTTCCCAGACTGAACCAGCAGTGTGTGATGGTGTCCAGTAGAGGGTGGCATCTATCAGGAAACGGGACTCTTTGCTCTGATGCCTCAAGTGCTGCTGGGAAGGGCCTGCTTGTGAGGGTTTATGAGCTGATATATAAATATTCTATATTGTATATTACACTGCAAAAGCATAATGTTTCCAGTGCAAATATTTAAGCATTCACAAATCAAGAGATGTTCTTGGGATGCAAAATTTATGCAGATGCAGAGTTTATCTGCCAGTGGGGCTCAGAAAAATTATCTAATTTTCCCTTTGAAATAAATGTATTTTTTGGACCCCATTGGAAGATATTTGGGTAGCACTTACAATAAGTCGCCATTTATTAATCAACAATGCATTTATTACACTAATTAATAATCGTTGTTAATGTCACAGTTGTTCATGCTTAGTTAATGTTAGTTCACAGTGCATTAACTAATGTTCACAAATATATGTTGTTATTTGAATAATGCATTAGTAAATGCTGAAATTAGCTTTAACTAAGATTAAAATATGCTGTACAAGTATAGATCACTCCTGGTTCACATCCTGAGACATGAGGTAATCTGACAGCGCTACATGCATCTCTCATCATCATGTGATCTGGAGGAGGCGTGGCTTTGGAGACTGATTTGCAGGGAGGCTGGGATCTTATGCATTTAAAGCTATAGCTTACCTCTTCAAAACCCCCTACCCTGCTTTTCATTTTTAAATACTTAAACCACGTCAGTAATGGTTACATGACATGCTGGTAAGCATAAATGTTTAATGTTTTATTTTGAGTCTTTTTCGCTCTGCCATTTGATTAGTCACGATCAATTAAAAAACAAACGTTTGTTTACATGCTGCATGTGTGTGCATTTATTATGTATACAGTATATAACTACACACACAAATGTGTATATATTTAATATATGCACATGTATTATATGTATATGTTTGTGTGCGTACCTAAAACCAAAATTAAATCAAATTAGATTATTCAAAATATTAATAAAACCTACAATAGGTTGTATCGCAAACGCACATTAAATTCCCAATGTATGAATCTCAGCATCATCTCTGAAAACACACTATTATAATGAACCGCTGCAGATGCACATCAGGTGTTTGATATTTGATCTGTGTTTTATTATTCTCAAAGCGCCACAGAGAATGATTCGGTTGCACAAACTCCTCTTCCCATGAACCGCCCGAAGCAGTCACGCTTCATTTCCTTTCTTTATCAGCTGACTAAAGCAAATGAGCTGAATGTACAGTGAGTGTAATTACGATCAATACTGTTTGGCTTTTGTCATGATTTGTTAATTGGCATCTGGGTATAACATCAAAACCTTGCATACTGCAGTTTTGTCTTTTGCAAAAATAGCAGCTCATTTAGGTGTCCCATACTTACAGAAAATACAGTAGTATAGTCTGCTATTGAAAACACAGCCAGTGTGCAAATAGTCCACGTTTAGTTCCGTAACTCTGTCTGTAGTTGTGTTGAGTTTCAGAATAACTGTTTGTGTTTTTATGACCTGAGAAACCTCCCTCAGTAGTGTGCGAGCTTGTCAGTAATCATCTGTTATTGTCTCTGATATTGTGCTGTGAGAATTGAATACATGCTGATGGACAGCGAGGGGTGCACACACACACACACACACACACACACACACACACACACAGAGTCTCACATCAATAGAAGCCTGATTTTATCCTGGTGAATTAATCAATGCATCCACCACTGATTCAATAAACCACTGCATACTACACACATCACACACTTACCACTACACACTACATTATATCCTACACAATACATTTTCATTCTACACAGTATTTATGACCACTGCATATGGTACACTAAATACTACATGCATTATTGTACACACATTTACAAATGCAAACTTCTTCTGTAATCTGCTGTACATGGTGTGCACACTACATACTACATACATGATTGTACTCATAATTTATGAACGCTAACTTATTCTGTAATCTACATGCTGTGCAAACTACAAACTACATGCATTATTGTACACACATTTAAGAATTACAAAGTTATTCTGTGATCTACACAGTGCACATTAGACTCTATACACTAGAAAATGCTCTGCATATTGCACACTACATTCAATTCTACATAGTGCACACTACATACTTAATTCTACACAACGAACATATTCAGGAATCTCCACGCTTCACAAAACACATTGCACATTACACTATAGACTATAGAAATCACACTACATACTAAACGCTATATTATATAGTACACAGTGCACACTACATACTTCATTTATGAACATGAATTTATGCTGTACCCTACACACTGCAGATTGCACTGTACACAATAGAAAACACACTGCACTACATACCTTTTTTACACACCATTTATGAATGCTAACATATTTTACAATCTACATGATGTAAACTAAACTACATTATATTCTACATACCGCATACTACATACTACACACCATTTGTGAACAATAGCTTATTACTAACACACACTGCAGATCACATATGGTACTCTACATGCATTATAAAACCTAATGCACACTACATACTTCATTCTACACACCATTTATGAACACCCACTTAATTGTACAATCGACAAGTTGTATACTACACTCTTTAAACTACAGAAAACGCGCTACATACACACTAAGATTATGTTTGACAAATTGCACTCTAAATACTTAATTCTTCTTTTGAACACCAACTTATTCTGCGTTTACATGCTGGACACTACACACTGCAGATTACATTCAGTATACTAAAGAAAACAGACTCCACATACTACATACTACATAGTGCACACTTTAAATTAGTGTTCAGAATATGAGCTCATAAATAATTGTAATAAAACGCTCCTCTAAAGGACACATTTTCCTTATGTCAGGGAATAAAATAAGTGCGTCATAAATCATCTCGCCCGTTTGTCCCAGGTTGTGAGATCTTGTCAGCACTTTACAGCAGTTTTATCACTCAACGTCATGGTTTCCATGGAGACAGATGGTTAGTTAACAGGCTAAAGAGGTTAAGCAGAAGGGTTGAGATGAGAACGTGGGCTAAATGAGGTGTGAGTTTGATACTGATGGATCCTCGCGGGGGTTTCGCGGTGCTAATATGTTGTTTCAGCGGTTGATCACGACGCCGATGTTGGAGAATCTGTCTGAACTTGGTTAATGTCTGTGATGTGACCCATCATGCTGCGTTTCTGATTGGCACGAATATGTAGACATTACCTTCAGAAAATCAGAAACGGACATCATAACCATTTCAGTCTGAGCATCTCATTGCAAATGAAGGCATTCTGAAGCGCTTGTGAGGCCTGATTGTCTCTATAAAGCAGAAGACTGTTCGCTGTGACGGTTGGACGCATTTCAAGCGTCTCTCTGGGTTTGTGCTCATATCGCAGCTCATATCTTCAGAGAAATCTCAAGTCCATGTTCATTTCCTCCATGTCAGCCGATGCTGCCGTGATAAAAGTTTGTTCTTTATGAATACACTTTAAATTCTTGCAATATTTTAATAAGTAAACAAATAATGTATTTGTTTGCCATTCTTTGTCAATAAATGTATGTACAACTGTATTGTCTTGTCCTGTAATGTAGTGAAAAACACACTGCATGCTACGTACTACAGTGCTCACACAATTTATGAACACTAATTTTACATGCTGTAAACACTGCAAACACTACATACTGGGCATTGCATGCTCCTGTACATACTATACTTTACACACCATTTATGAACACATATTTTGCAGTCTACATGCTGTAGAAACTGCACACTACATACTGCATTCTACACATCATTTATATGCTGCAGTCTACATGCTGTACACAATGCATACTGCACACTACATAGTTGATTCTACACATCATCTATGAATGCCTATACTGCAGTCTACATGCTGTACACACTGCACACTTCATACTGCATAGTACATTCTAGACATAATTTTCGAACACTGTAAATGCTGTACACACTACATACTGCACACTACATATTACCTTGTGGTACATGCTTCACAGCATTTATGAACACTTAATCTGTTATGCTGTACACACTGCATACTGCACACTACATACTACACATCATTTATAAACACCCATAGAGCAGTGTACATGCTGTCCTAACTGCATACTGCACACTACATACTACACATCATTTATAAACACCCATAGAGCAGTGTACATGCTGTACTAACCGCATACTGCACACTACACATCATTTATAAACACCCATAGAGCAGTGTACATGCTGTACTAACTGCATACTGCACACTACATACTACATTTTACACGCAACTTACGGACACTTATGCTGCAGTGTACATGCTGTACTAACTGCATACTGCATACTACACATCATTCATAAACACCTATAGAGCAGTGCACATGCTGTACTAACTGCATACTGCACACTACATACTACATTCTACACATCATTTATAAACACCTATAGAGCAGTGCACATGCTGTACTAACTGTATACTGCACACTACATACTACATAGTACACATAATTTATAAACACCTATATATAGAGCAGTGTACATGCTGTACTAACTGCATACTGCACACTACATAGTACATTTTAAACGCAACTTATGAACACTTATGCTGCAGTTTACATGCTGTATACACCGCATACACTACATACTGCACACTACATGCTGCATACTAGAGACCATTTATAAACCCTTATTCTACAGTGTACATTATGTGCACACTGCATACCCTTTTACGAACAATAACTTATTCTGTCATTTACAGTACATGCATTTCTTCCAGCATTCTGCAGTTAATTCAGCCTGAAAAAACACACGCTTTCTAAACAAATAAACATTTACTTGCCTTGTTAATTGCAACACTGATAACCTGACTGATCCTTTTTGAGTAACTACACTGAAATCTAAATTGTGTTGTTATTATTTTTCCTGTGCAAATTGCTTCTTAATGAGTTTTTAATTAGTTTGTTTCTATTTGTTTACCAATAAAGTATCAAACAAAAACAACTACATACATTTACTTGAGAAGCAGCAATGAGATATTAAAACAAGAGTGTTTTGTCTTACTGCACTGGCACTTTTTTATTTATTTCATTATTTTATTGCTTCAATGTGTTAAAGCTTAGTTGGGATCTTATGCAGTGTTACTTCTCAAGGAAATTTGTCTTGTCTTGAATATTTCGATATTTTAATAAATACAACACAGCAGTACTCATTACAAATACGTACTTGGCAGTTTTGTATTAATTTGCATACTTGCTGGCATTTATTGGCAGGTTGCACGCAGAATGTCATGTAGCTCAAGACCGACTGACAGCATTTTTGTTTTTGTGCAGCGTATTGCAGTGTTTAGATGTCTGTGCTGGAAAACAAGACAAAAAATACGGCATGCATTAAATATATGCAGGGGTGCATGCTAATGTAAATGCCAAGGCTGTCTCATCCAAGGATTACTATGGTAACACTCATTGGTAATTAGAGGAAGCTGCTAAAGGAATAATTACGAGACTTGTTCTTGGGGCCGCTGTTAGTTAAAGTGAGTTTGACAGGGTTAGCGGGACAGATGGAAATGTTCAGCTCTAATGAGCAGGACGCTTCCTCTTATTGCCACAATATGCGTAATATATTACTGCTGATTCAGTCCGGTGCGGGGCCGGTCTGTGGCCCTGAGCGCCTATCTAATGGAGAGATGAATTGCTCGGCGCCGGATCGCTGACAGGAGAGTGTCAGGATCCGGAGAAAAAGCTCACAAGCTGTAAAGCGGCTGAAAAATTAACCGTCATCTGCTAAACAAACACACTAGTGCTAGAAAAACAAACTGTGAGGTGCTAAAACTCTCTATGTGTGTGTGTGTGTGTGTGTGTGTGTGTGTGTGAGACTTGGATATTTTCATTTAAAACTACTTTTTTCTCCAAATGAGATTTTTCTATCTGGCCAAGACGTGATGCAACTTTTAGAAAGCTTTGCGAATAAATAATTCACTTTGAGAGAGTTTTCTTGATGACCCGCTGATAACTGAACCAAGTGAATCTCTCCTGAAATGATTGAAGCATCTGAAAGACAGGCAGAAATGGGAACGCAGATGTGAAGATTATGGGTTGTGAATGATTTAGAAATCAAAATGTCCTTGATCTCATTGGGTTCAGTGTATTATGAAACATACTGTAATTTTCACAAGGCACAAAAACAAAAAGCATGTATTGAAATTGCAAAGAAGATCATCCCAGAATGCATTGCAAGGAGATGATGGATTTCAATAATAAATGTTTCTTATTTGTGTATCTTTTTATGTTTATTAGATTATTGTGTTGTTATCATCTCATGTTTTTGCTGTTTTCCTGTACAAATATCTGTAAATTCAGAGTCACCCCCTATTTTTGAACATAGATGTAAAAGTAGACTATCCAGACATAAATTGTTATAATATTTACAAATGCTTTAGAACGCAGACCTAACAGAAATCATTTTGTGAGAAGACAAATGCAGATTATAGAAATTTACAACCCTGGCTCTAGTGGAGTAGCATTAAGGACATAAAACTGAAGTTTCCAATTGAAAAGGGTTTATTTAAGTTAGAAACTGAAACCAAAAAAAGAAGCCACCGTGGTGATAGCAACACTGCTACTGCAAAGCTGCCTGCGGACCAGCGAGAGAGAGAATGGTCCTGGAGTTTAAGAAGGCTCCTTTCAGGTGAGGTCAATTAACCTGATTACAGATGATTGAGTAACTGGTAATTGCAAAGTTAGAATTCTCCCACATAACACTCCCACCCTTAAAATGTTGGTATAAGTCAATCTAATGCCGCATACACAATGATAAGGGCAGACACTTAAGACCTTGATAAGGCATCTGCCAACACATTATCTTTTCTGCGAATGTTTAACAATTGAAGATCATAACCTTGCAAAAACAAACTCCATCGCATTAACAGCTGGTTGGAATTTCTCATGCTGTGGAGGAAAATGAAAGGATTATGATCAGTGTACACAATAAGTGGAGTACAGGACGAAACATACACATCGAAATGTTTCAAAGCAAGAATAAGAGCCAAAGATTCCTTTTCAATGACAGAATACTGCTTCTGATGGACATCAAATTTCTTTGAGAAATAGCACACAGGATGTTCAGATCCCATTGCATCATCCTGGAGCAGAACCGCACACACACCAAAATCACTAGCATCCACAGCTAGCTTAAAGGGTTGACTGAAATCAGGCGCAACAAGAATAGGAGAACTACTCAACAAAGCCTTCAGATTGTCAAAGGCAACCTGACATGACGCAGCCCAGACAAAAATAACCTTAGGACTAAGCAAGTTTGTCAGAGGTGCAGCAACAGTGGTAAAGTTTCTGCAAAAACTCCTGTAAAATCCTGTCATACCCCGAAACCGTTTTAATTCCCTCTGTGAAGATAGCACCAGAAAATTCACAATGGCCTGTACTTTTGCTCCTATTGGAGACACCTGTGCATGACCGACAACTTTGCCCAAATAAGTTACGGCGGCTTGCCCAAACTCACATTTAGAAAGATTCAAAGTCAAGTTTGCAACCTTTAACTGCTGATCCACATCCGCAAGCTGGATCAAATGTTGAGACCGGGAAGAAATGTAAATGACCAAATCATCAAGATAAGCCTCACAATCTCTAATAATTTACCAAACACTGGAAAGTAGCAGGTGCAAAGGCCATAACCTTATACCTGCACAAGTGATCTGGTGTCACAAAGGCAGAGATTTCACGGGCTCGCTGGCTAAGCGGAACCTGCCAGCAGCCTTTCAAAAGATCCAACTTTGTAACAAAAGATGCAGAACCAACCTGATCAATACAGTCATCCACTCTTGGGAGAGAATAGGAGTCAGGCTTAGTGACTGCATTTACCTTGCGAAAATCTGTACAAAAGCAAGAGAACCATCATGCTTCTCAACCAATAAACATGGTGAACTCTAAGGGCTAGAGGATGGTTCAGCTATGCCATGTTTTAACATATATTGTGCGTCTTTGTGCAAAAGAGGTTTCACAGGATTTACCCTATATGGATGTTGTTTAAAAGGGGTAACTTGACCCACATCAATGTCATGCTCTAGGACATTAGTACAAGTTGGAATATCAGTGAACAAAGGACAAATGTTGACCGATCGATTGAATAACATCAACACGTTCAGAAGGATTGTAACAGGACAAATGAGAATCCAAATTAGCCAACATTTTTGAATGTGACCATGTACCCTGAGCAGCCCCAGAGACAGCAACTTGTCCTTCTGTCTAGTGGAGGCAACATTCAGCACAGACTTGACCTCGATACATCCCATCTTATCTTAAGTAAATTTGCATGGCACATAGAGGTTTACCTTTTACCCAAACGACCAGACAGACAATGATTATGAGCAAGACATAAAATATCAGATTGGTAAACCTCTGGAACCACCACTTGAAAGTGATTTGTCCACTTTCTCATCAAAACCCCATCGCTTACAAAATAACCAGAAGCTACAACATTTCATCTGGTACCAGATCCTCAAACATAGGGGACAAGATGGGATCTTGCTTTTACTCAAGTATTAACTGGAACATCTTTCTAAACCCTATGAATTTCACATTAACTTATGTCAAAAAAGTATCCTAAAGTGTAATCTCAGATTGATTTTAAGGAGACATTCCTTCAACATTGCTTTTAGCCGACATGGCACGTCTTGTAACACAAACAGGAAATGTCTCTTGATATGCCAATTCCAGCTCATCTGGACTGTCCGGCTTGCAGGGAGTAGAAGTTCCTTCAGGAACAGCTTGCACTCTACCACCAGCTAAATCATTCCCAAGAATAAAGGACACCCCATCTATAGGTATATGGGAACAAAATGGAACTACCACATTGCCAGAGACTAAATCAGATCGTAGATTAGTGTTATGCAAAGGCATAGACAAGAATCCTCCACCAAAGCCTTTAACAATTACCTCTGAACCTTGAGCTGAATTTTCATTAAAAGACATCCTGGAGAATCACAGATTGGATGCTCCAGTATCCCTCCAGATCTTAATAGCTTCTCTATGTTCAGGAACATAGACAAAACCATCCATCCATCCAGCTCTTCTTGTGTTCCACTTTTTCAGATGCTCATTTTCAAGTGAGGATGACAAAGGATGACTTTACAGTGGGGAACTTACAAATGCTACAGTTTTTATAGACTTACTTAAAACAGGACAAAACAGACCCTTTATGAAGTTGAACTCATTACTTCTTAGGGGATGAAGGAGGAATCTGTTCTAAAGTTATTACCTTCTGCTCACTTAAATTCTTCAAGCAAAATAAGTTGTCTTAGTTGCTCTTTACTTTCTGCCTTCTGAGATGTACACCGCCGATCAAACAGACTCTCCCTCTGCTTTGCAAACTCAACATAAGTGTGATGAGCAAGTTTGACACAGCTTCTGAACTAGCTCATATGCCTTCAATAAAGCTGCTTTAACCTCATCATAATCAGTGCTTAGAGCGGAGTAAGCCTCTTGAGCCTAACCTACCAAAACACTCTGTAATAGTATAGTCCACACCTTTCTAAGCCACTGGGATGTGGTTGCCACTTGTTCAAAGAGAGAAAAGTATATCTCAACATATTTCTCAGAAAAGGGAGGCACTAACCTAATTTGGCTGCCAACATCAAACGAAGGTACATCACCTCTAAAAAGTAATCTTTCAGAAGCTGTTTTAAACTCAAGCTCCTTAAGAAACCGTTCATGTTCACAATACATTTGCTTCTCTCTAAATGCCTTTGCTTCTCTTTAACTGAATTGTAGATTCAGACCAAGGAGCAATGATTTCGTTTATACTATCCTTTAAACTCTTTTCCCTAATGGTAAAGGCTATATCACAATGAGAAGCTAATTGTAAGAGTTGTTCTTTTGTAAAAAAGCTCAAGCAAATCATCTGAAGGTTCCTTTAGGAAATCTTCTGAAGAAGCCATTACTGAATTCAACTCTAAAGTAAAGCGGGAACAACAAAAGCACAAAACAAATGAAACAAATGAAGTCCTTCCCACCACTTTCTGCACAAATGTACAGCTAACACCACAGGTCCTAGTAGTAGAAAACTACAAAAATATCATAATGCAGCAAATTTACTCTCACAATAACCTTGTACCAATAAAGCTTTAAAACCAAAAATAGAACAAAATGACCCAGTAAACTACAAAAAGTTGCTCACTCCAAAATGATTATAATAATTTACAGTAATACAATAATTTAAAGTATGTTCCGAATTTGTAGTTGATATAAAAAAATTGTCATTCTTGTGAGATTTTTTAATCAATATACGTTTTTTGCAAATATGTAAATGTAAATACATACAGAATATATTTTGAAAGTATTTCCATGTATATATTTATCTTCATAATAATATACTATATATAAATATAATTAATATGCAAAAAACATTTGTCTTAAATATCAAAATGTTTTATTTTGGATGCCATTAATCTTTGACAGCACTAAAATACATAAATAATGTGAGTTTATATTTAAAATCAGATTAAATATCTATCTTCCAATAGGGCTAGAAAAAGAAACTTAATTCAAAGGGAAAAGAAGTATATTTTTCTGGCCCCATTTGCAGATATTTGTTCTTGTTTTAAGCATAAAGTTACTTAATAAAAAACACGATTTTATACCGTATGTAGCTTTGCTTATCAAGTAAATGTATCTGATTTAAATGCTTTAAAAAATGTAGAGAGTGTTTACTAATTACAAATATTTTGAATTCAAAAGGGAAACATTGTGCTATAGTTATTTATCCCCATAAAAATATATATCGAATAAGGAATACTTAAAGAATATTCTGATATTTCGTTGAAAAATGTGACATAAATACAAAAAAAAAATTATATATATATATATATATATATATATAAACATGTATATCTCATAATAATATGTTATGTTTATATATAATATAAAATACAAGAAAATAAATATATAAATGCATATACATGTAAATACTTTCAAAATATATACTGTATGTGTGTGTGTGTTTTAATATATACATAATAAATAAACAGTACAATCGCACACATTATGTAAAGCAAAACATTTATTTTATTAATTGCAATTAATTGTTTGACAGCACTAATATAATTTATTTTATTTTTTTCCTGATGCCATTGGCAGATATGTTTCTTAAATTTATGTCATTTTGATGAAAAAAAAAATCTGATGTTATTTTTCCGTAATTGTTTCCTTGATTTATGAATGCTTAGATATTTGTGCTGGAAAACAAGACAGATAACTAAGTAAAAAGTTGCTGCTCATGTAGTGTGCTCCAAAAGTCAGTTCAGATGCTCCCTAAGTAGGGTTCAGACACAGAGTCTGTAGGTTTTAGAAGCGCAGTTAAAATGCTAAACGTGTGTGTAATGATCAGACCCCGTCTGTGTAAGTGTTACTGACACCGTCTTTAACTTTAGTCGTCTTTAATCACTTTAAACAGACCCTCGAAAGCCGTGAAATCTTCCTCTCCACTCGCAAGACTGAAATCACCTCCGTGACATACGCTGAAGGGCGCGATTAAGCATTCAGAGTGGCTTCCCCGACATCTGAATCAATCTCACGCTCTGAAAGAGAGCCAGAGACAAAGAAAGATGTTCCCTACTGTCATCTGATCCCGCAGGTGAAGGGAAATAATGGAAATTTCCTCACAGGTCATGAATAACGCCGTTGTAATGATGTCGGCCTCTTCATGAAACCAAAACTGCGCTGCTGAGGATCGATCGCTGTTGAGGAAAATACTGAAGCGCGTGTTCTGACGGGTTGGTTGAACCTGGAGCTCGTCTCATCGTGAGCACAGACGCTTTAATCAGCAGAAATTACAGCTTGTGGGGAGGATTAGTTAAATGAAGCTTTCCAGGTGATAATTATCATGTCTGGATCAGTGAAGGTCGTGCCGATACAAACAGAAAGTGTGTCAGGTTACTGCTGTTAACTAACTAATCAAAAACAGTTTTGGTAAAAGGCATGGAGCTAACAAAATATATAAATATTTGACAGAAAAAAATGACATTTTTCAGTTGGCTCTTCTTTCTCTGTGTTCTTCTGTGTCTCTATCTATGGGAACTATGACACCACTCGTGGCATGTGACATGGATTATCTGTAAGACATTAATTATGCCCAATGCACAGATCATACTCACCTGTGTATGTAAGGAATGATCATAGTGCATCACTTCCTCTTTTGATTCCATGCGTTACGGCGCAAAAGCTGGTAATCCTATTGTGTTTCTACATTCTCTGTTTTAAACTACAAAAAGAGCTTGTTTGTTGCACCTCTTCTGGAGGTTGTTTGTTGCTTGTAGAGAACTTTATATATTCCTCCATCTGGCAGTTTATACCGTATCACACCTTTAACAAGGTGAGCCAGAGGATATTGCCCCTATGCCACATGACTCCAATCCGTTGAGAGCTCTGATGGAGAGAGCAGTCGAACCAACTGCTCCATCTCGATTTGATGTGGTCAGTGTTTCCAGGCAACTTTTCTCTCCCCTCCTACCTGATTTTGAGAGAGAGGTTGTGGCTCAATGGGAACATACTTCCAAACCTCCACCATTTCAGAGAGAATTTAGAATATTTTCGGCTGTCCAGAATTCAGAAAAAATCAGTTGTGGTTCCCTTCCTTCAATAGACCAACCGTTGCAGCAGTGATATCACCCCCTAAATCACTTCTTGGACGTTCAGCATAAGATGCAGTCAACAGCAGCTCCCTGTAAACTGCCGGGGATGAGCTTCCTTCTCTTTCCTCAAGGTCCTAGCCGCCTGGAAAGGCATCATAAAAAAATCTTTGGGTTGAAGTAAGTCCAAAAGTAGTCCAATGTAGGCATGTTAACTAATCCAAGAGTGAAACAGCCTGTACGTCACAGGGACTGGTTCTCATACATAGACCTGATAGATGCCTACTTCCAGATTTCAACAAGTCACAGAATACCATGAGAGGATCTCGACTGGGACCTGTTCTGCAGAGACAGATGATCTAAACAGATGCCACAATGAGAGATTGGGGAGCAGTGCTCAACATCAATGTGTTGGAACTGAGGGCCATTCATTTAGCACTGGGCTACTTCTTATCTCACCTGGTAGTTTGTCATGTCCTATGACAAGACAACGTGGCAGCAGCATCATATGTGAACAGACATTCTCGCTTGGGCACAACCTCATATTTTCTCACTGAAGGCAGTCCATCTTCCATGACTGCAAAATCAGGCAGCCGATATACTGTCAAGAGGGGGTCCTTGGCCAGGAGAGTGGCGTCTCCACACCGAAGGGGTGAAGATCATCTGGTATCATTTTGGGATATCAGGTGTAGATCTTTTCGCCTCTTGGGAGTCACCTCATTGCCCTCTCTTTTTCTCACTAGAGAAGAGGCAGGCTCCTCTGGGGCATGACGCATTGGCACAAGAGTGGCCTCAGGGTCTCCTGTATGCTGCCATGACAGCATCTGTCCATTTATTTAAGTTGGGTGTGCATGTTCTCAGTGATCTATTCAATACTCTTTCTTGTTCCACATAAATATATATTGGTTTATGAATTGATTTAATAAAGTTATGCACCTCCTCTTCCCGATGTGTCTTACAGAGTCCCGTACGTATGTAATCTGATGGATAGATTGTCTTGATACGATAGAGAACGTGGGGTTACGTTGTAACCTTGGCTCTTTGAGTGACAGATTATCTCTCCACTCAATCTATCTATTCAATCAAAATGATTAATAATTGTGATTAAAAATTTGTTGCGCAAAATAATTTTGATTATTAGTTTAACCTTACTTTTTTAAAGGTAAATATAATCACAATAAATTAATTTTGGCTACATTTAAATAAACAAATTTAGTTGACTAACTTTCAGAATTTTTTTAATGTAGCTAAATTAAATTGTTTGCAACCACCTTAAAAAAAATGTAGTTTCATTATTTTCAGTGTATATTCATTTATTTTTTCTGCCTTTATGATTTTCATGATTGTTTTTGTGTTGTACTGTTTATAAAAAATTAAATTTAGGTTGAATATAACAAAAAATTAACTAAAAAAAACACTAAACTAATATAAATAAGCTCAAATAGTAATATTTAAAATTTGTAAAATGCATAACAACTTCTCAATAATAAATTATAGCAAAAAAAGCTCATTCAAAGGATGAATAAAAGCACAATAATGTAGAAGTAATATTCAAATGTACTGTATAAGTGTAACAAACATATGCTCATGATCTGGTTTAATGTCAATCATCGCAGCAAATGCACTTCTCTTACTTGTTTAATTTTCTAAAAGTGTTTTTTCTGTGCTGTCTCAGGTCGTCTCCTGCGTCTGAAGATGTTTCGTGAGGACCACGGATCATGGATGACCATGTTTTTCAGCACGATTCTCTCACTCTTCATCTTCTCTCACATCTATAACCTCATTCTGCTCATGAGTGGACGGATGGGGTAAGAGATAGCCCGTCTTTAATTAGAAAAAAATGTTTGCTTCATTCCCTCTTCTCAGCTTTCTCTCATTAGGGATGGCCGTTGTTAGGAGTTTAACGATTTCTGGCTCTTTAATTCCATTAATGATTCTTTTATTCTTTTTAGAAAAGTCCCAGTAATTGGTTGTAACTATTAGATGATAGTTAATTAGTCTAGAACTGCAGAGTGATTCAAATCTTTGAGAGTGTTTGGGGCTGAATCCTGATGCTTTGTGAATGATTCAGTTGAACAAACCAACTCATTTGTTCAAAATTCATCTTTCATAACAACCAATTGATTTGGTTTATTGAATCACATTACTTTGAACATTCTGTATGTTCATTGTTGTGTGCAGAAATGCAACATATATATGTTTATTTATTGTCTTTGTACATTTCCATAAATGAATCCAGAACCGCTGATTGATTCAAATGGACCGATTTAGTGTATTTGAGGCAGATCAGTGATTCTTTTTGAGTGATTGTGATAAATGAACAAGCTTATGAGATCTGTTTGTTCATAAATCAGACTACATAATAACCGACTGATTTGTGAGTTTTGAACAATTCATTCAAAAGAAGCAGCTGACAAAATCATTACTGAATCAGCCTACACTGATCGTTCTGCATGCAAAAATGCAACAGAAAGACTCTTTTGAATGACTTTACTCAAAATTTGGATTAAAACATTTTTGCACTGCAATTCTGAATAGGAATTTGTGTCTATTCCCAAGCCTGTTTATTATTCCTCAGACCTAGATGTCTTAAATCAGAAGCTTTTAAGAGTTGTTCTTTCATTCGCTCTTCCCAAGTCTGATTAGGGATGGCAGTTGTAAGGAATTTAATGATTTTTGGCTCTTTAATTCCATTAGGGATTCTTTTATGCACTTTAGGAATTGACCAATAATTGGTTAGGATGTAATTGAGTAAATGAGTCCTGAACCGCTGAATGATTCAGCTAGATGAGTGAGGGATTCAAATCTTTTGAGTGTGTTTGAATTTCATTCATGATTCTTTTTGAGCGATTCAGTTAAACCAGCCAACTCATGAGATGTAATTGTTGGGAATTCAGACTACATGTTAACTAGTTCAAAACTTTTAAAAGATTCATTAAAACGAACCAGTTAAAAGAATCATTACTGAATCAGACTGCATTGATTGTTCTGTATGTTTGTTGTCGCGTGCAGAAATGCAACCTTAAGATGTTCATTTAGTGTTGTTGTATGATTCATTAGATGAGTCTAGTACTGCCGATTGATTTAAACAGATGACTCAGAAATTCTAATCTTTTTTGAGTCTGATTTATTACTCTTTTTGAGTGATTCAGTTAAACAAACCAGCCCATGAGATGTATTTTTTTTCTTTTTGTTTTTTTAAATCAGACTACATAGAGTTTAAGACTTTTGAAAGATTCATTAAAAAGAACCAGCGAAAAGAATAATTGATGAATTAGACTACATTGATTGTTCATTCACGTGCAAGTGAATGATGAACGTGAAAGATGTTTATCCATTCTCGTTGTATGCTGTAGTAAATGAGTCCAGAACCTCTAATTTATTCAGGGATTCAAATCTTTTGAGTGTGTTTGAATTTGATTCATGATCCTTTTTGGGCAATTCAGTCAAACGAATCAGCTCCTGAGATCAGATTACATGTTAACCAGAGTTCAAGACTTTTAAAAGATACATTAAAGAAAACCCACTAAAAGAATCATTACTGAATCATACATGCAGAAGTGCATGATTATGTTTGAGTCTGATTTGTGACTCTTTTTGAATGATTCTTTTGAGATGTATTTGGGTGTGCTTGTTGACCAAGAATATTAAAAGCTTCATCAAAATAAGAATCATAACTAAATCAGACTACATTGATTTTTGTGTTGTTGTGCCCAGAAGTACAACAGAAAGATATTTTTTGTAAGACCATTTTTGTATGATTTTATTCAAAAATGTCATTGCACTGTAATTCTGCACAAGAATGGCTCTCTAATCGCTACTGAGGGATTGATTTGAGCAGCCGTGCACGAATCCTATAAGCTTTAAGTGCATTTAAGCACTGACCCAAGAATCAGCGTTTACATTATCTGAGGACGTATGATCTCAGATCAGCTCATGTGCAGACAGTCAACCGTGGGCTGTTTGAAAACGTGGCGCTGCTTTCAATTTTGCGCTATAAGATGGATGCCTCACTTACGGTTGGATTCGCCAGCTAATGTACAGTCCAGCACACAGCCCATGCTTTTACATCACACCGCACTGTTTGGAGAATGGCTGCACCATTTTTCAGTGAGATTGAATGTTGAGCGATCGTGTGGCCATGATTCTTCTCAAGGTTAAACGCGGTCAGGACTGAGTGTGGCTGTCCCGCCATAAAAGCACCATCAGAATTAATGTTTGGGAGCACAGCTTGGACTGATCAAAGACTAGTTTAATACATTTGTGAGTGCGAGAAACCTTTGTTATTTTATGAAATCATCAGAACTTTGATGAACAAAGATTGCAGATGGACATTTTTCTCAGACCTTTCTGTCGCTGCTGTAATAATAACTGAAGTGACTTGAAACGTCTCAGAGCAACTTGTTTAGCAATATCTTCTAACCAGACCATAAAAGATTTCATCCAAAGGTATATAATCTGGGTTTTCATGAGCAGAATGCTAAACCTTCACAGAACAGACACTAAATGTCTAAACTGATGCTGTCTCTTCCGAAACCAAGAGAGCTGCTTTGCTGTCTACACCCTTCATAGGCAGCTGTTTTCAGAGACAGAATTATAGATATTGATATATAGATATCTATAGATTAGATAGAATAAATAGATAGATAGATATTTGGAACATTTGAGTGTCATACAAGTACTGCTCAGACTCAACTCACAATTTACTTAAAATATGTCTATATATTGTTGTCTGGGTCTATATATTTATATATATATATTGTGTATTAAAGCTATAAAATGATGCTTTTGTAAATATGTAAAACAAAAAATGTTGTAAACCCTATTTATTTATTTACTATATTTTTGTATAAATACAAGTATTTTTAATAAATAACATTTTTAATAGTTTAATTTTTAATAATTAAAAAGAATCAAATAAAGCTGAGCTACTTCAGTCCAGTAAGAGTTCATCTTGAGATGTGAGCAAAGTTATTCGGACGCTTCTTGATCAAAATAAGTCCAGATCTGACACCAGAAAGACATGATTAGAAAAAACTTATAGGATAAAAATAGGATAAAAAAACTCTGAACTATCAATCAGAGACAGATTTTACAGTCACTTTATGGTCAGTAAATGTATGTCTGTCATAGAGCCGTCTGATGCTGAGATTACACTAAAAGAGCTCTTACTGGATGTAAGATGACAGAAGAAGACCTGAGGAGATTGAGCGTATCTGTATGGGTCAGTGATGTTTGTGGATAGGTGGCGCTGTTGTACAGCTCTTGAGCGTGTGTCTGTTTTCAGCTCTGTCAGGAGAAATGATTGTTTACACCTGCGAGGAGAGGCCAGCGCTGATCCCTGTGTCATTATGTTCTCACTGATTTACTCTCAGAATAAATGTCAGATTAACGCCAGAAAAAGATCAGTAGTGTCTGGAGACGTTTGCAGCAGCTGTGCTTTACCATGTACTGGCTGCAGTTACTACGTTTATTGTGATCTTGGTTGAGTGAAGATCAGTTTTTGATAACAGTGGTGAATATTAACATGACACGCATGCTGTTTTTTATGTGTTCGTGATGTTATATGTAAGCCAAAATAATTATAATATGAAAAATGATAATGAAGCCTATTTTAGGAACAAGGAAGTTGTTTTGAGTTCACGGTGACTGTTTGATGACATCTCTACACACGGTGCTGTCACTCTTTTATATTCTTATAGTGGAAATCATTCTGTCTCTCAAATCAGCAGAAATGTAGCTATCACATGCATACAGCAGGCTAATTGTTCTTCAGTTTTATTGTTTTATATAAATAAATGTAAAGTTTGTCATTACCATAACGTGAAAAATGAGAAGGTAATGAGATTTGGAGATGAGACGGAGTCTTAATGCTGCTGAAGCAGGCTTGATTCTACTTGTGCTAAATATGATTTATTTGCTCTTTCATTTTGGGTGAAATACGGCATAAACTGTAAAGAATTGCCTATTTACAGTTTCCGGCAATACACAGGTGAAGCCAATCCATTTCAATTAGATATCATTTTTTATGCAAAAATACATATAATATACTCATTTCATACACTTCGCGTGATTACATACGCTTTATTTTATTATGGATTATTTATTAATGCATGTTTCATGCTTTTGTGTGTACGTATGTATATGTATGTATGCATAAAGAAAATCTCTCTCAGCATCTGTTGCCTCTCATCTTTCTCATTGATATTCTTTTATTCTCTGCAACACACACACACACAATAACACCCGCTCAAACCCCCACATCACACACTCCTAACAACCAGTTCTGCTTCCTCCCCCTTCACACACACACACACACACACACACACTGAACAGCTCTCCGGCGGCTGCTCAATGCACTTGTGATGGAAATGAACATCATGAACACTCACATTCTCTCTCTGCAGGTTATAAAAACATTGATAGTGTGACAGATTGCATAGCGAATGAAACAGCATTTTTATAAATGACATCATCGCTCCTTTATGACATCATGTTCGCCTTTACCCAAAAATTATGACATCATCAACTGCACTCATCAAGAGCCCAACACACAGAGGGGCGGGGCTGTGAGACGGGGGTGGAGTCAGCGTTCAGCCACTTTAACTCGTCAGTGCCGGAGGCGTCTGTTCCAGGCATACATCACGAGCTAATTAAGCAGCGTTATTTAATTAAGACTGCAGTGCGCATGCAGATCGCATTACTCACGGCCAATTAGGAGCCAGTCTGATCGACACAGCTGCACGCGCTCAGACACACACTCACTATCATTTCCAAAGCAGCAGTGCAGACAGACCCACAATGCACTGCAGCAACAGTCATCCCAGTTTTACTGTAAACGCCCTTGTGTGACCTTTTGCCCTTTTCGTTTTTTTTTTTTTTTAATCATTTTTGCCTGTGTTATTGGCAGCTGCGTAGATTTTGGCTCAGGTGTGTATTTTTATTGTAATTTTAGGTTTTCACCCTCATTTCTTTTAATAAATCTATTTTACACAAAATAGTTCCTCTCAGCTGTTATTATAAAATGCTAATAAATTATATATTTATTATGTAGTTATTATACGTGTTGGCGTATAGATTTAAGGTTTATATAGCTTTATAAATAAAGTTATTTATATAGTTTATTTTTGATTATGTATTTATTTGAGTGTGTACCTGTAAAAATGCAGCCTTTTCTGTTGTTTTATTTTCCAAATTAGTATTTAATGTCATATTGGCACAAATAGTTTTATCCTTTACTTGTGCAGTTTTACCTACAGCAGCTTGTGAACCAAAATTGAAATTGAACATGAAAAAGACAAGCTGGATGCATTCATTGGCTTATAAAAGTACATTTCTGTTTTCTCGGTCTATGTTTATGTGTTTCTGTTTCAATCCACCTCTTGTAGACAGACTAACTTGGTCGTAACAGAGCAAATCAGCACACACACACACACACACACTGTTTGGCTCCCTGGATAAATGTTGAGGTCCTGAAGGTGATGTTTGTGTGCTGACACCTCACCACATAATCAATATCTGCCCCATAGACCCACAGCACACAGAATATCTCATTTTGAGGCACATATTTGAAGGTCATGGGCTCCAGGATACAATGACCGCGACCTTTGACCTTCACAAAATGAAGAACAGGTTAGAGGACAGGATGGTTTCACCGGCAGAAGAACATTAAATTTCATTTTAATCAATATCCTGTGTTTCAGACCAAACCTAATAAATCAGTCGCGCTCCCAGATAATTGTTGCGATAAATCAAAAATGAGTGTCTAGGTAACAGCTTTTCATATTCAATTATTAAACTATGTAAATCTGAGTTATATTAATATGTCAGAATGACACATGACACGTTATTTAATATTGATAAATATGTATGTTTTGATCTAAAGGAGTCTTTCACAGGTTTTGTCTTTTCTGGAGCTTCACTGGTCTATTTGCTCCACAACAAAAATTATAAGCATAATTAATATTTAACATTGTACTATATGAATTACATAACCATATGCCATGGTACATGTCTAAAATAAACACGGTCATACTATAGTACACATGAAAAAATATGTTTTTTCCAATGGTATGTTGAAAAAAACAGCTAATACAGTGTATTATTATGAGAAATATATAAAAAACAGCTTAAAACTCTGGTGCACAGACAAAAACATTTTCAAAAATAACAATATTAACATAGTGCATGTTCAAAAACAGTGTTATACCATGGTACATGTTTAAAAAACACAATATTACCATGGGCTCTAAAAACAGCGTCATATTTTGGTATATATCCAAAAGCATGGTATTTCCAAGTTTCAAAAACATGGCAATTAAATGGTGCATGTAAAAATAAAATAAAAAAGAGGTAAAACTCCATATTAACATAGGAAATGTTCAAATATGTACCATATATATACTATGGTGAATGTTCAAAAACATGGTATGAACATGGGAAATATTCTAATTCAATGTCTATAAAAACATCTCAAATCTGGTGAGTGTCCAACAGCTTGTCATTGAGATTAGAAGCGTTCAAAAAGCATGATAGCATTATGAGACATGTCCAAAAAACATGGTAATGAGTTTCAGTAGTGCATGTCCCAAAAAAACTATAGTGAACGTCCATATACATGGGAATACAATGGTGCATGTTTCTAAAACTCAAGGGGTGAGCAGATTTCAGAATTTATTTTAGGGTAAACAAAAAGCTTTAAACTGGGTCAAGTGTTTTTATGAATTTGAAGCCGTGAAGCAGAGAATCAATTCGGGGAAAGGAAGCAGTTTGACTATGTAGGCCAGGGGGTGGGGCCTGGGCTGAAGTGGGTGGAGCTAGTGATATCTCACAGGTCAACCCAGCTGGAGACGAGCCGCTTCCGTTGTTACCATGACAACTGCACAACTCCCCTGGGATTCACAGATGCACATATAGGCCGAATCGTACATCAGGAAGTGACACGTCATTTAAGTGTGTGTGTGTGTGTGTGTGTGTGCACGTTACCAGCAACCAACATGATCCTCATGTTAAGTGCTGCTTTACAAGTTGCTGGTGCCATAAATCAAGCATTTTCTGCAATAGTAGCTGTCTAATCTAACACTCACTGTCGCTTAGAAAACTTCTGCAAATCGTGCCTTCAGTCCAGGATGTGTTTCCCTCAGGAGATCCGCAGAATCTGCATAATTTACATTTGCATTTGTGTGTGAGGAACATCTACTAATTCCTCTTAATAATCAGCTTGCTTTATTCTGTTTCTGGCTTTCTCCATTGCTGCAGTGTCGCTTTAAAACTGCCGACAGAAACTGGCCTAAATGAGAGCAAATAACAACGCTGACATTTACAAAAATAAAGAGGAATTAGTCTGGTCAGACCTGGAAACAGAACTACAGTCCATTTTCTTTTCTTTTTACACATTCTATTGATCTATTTTAGTATATATCACCCACTTCATATCCATTAATTATCATTATTTATGCTATGTTTAATTAAAATCAAACATCTTTTGTGAGTAATTTCTCTGCCAAAATTAATTTGCGATTAATTTGATTAATTAATCGTCACAGCATGAAATTAATTAGATTCTATGTTTTTATTGCTTGACAGGCGTAATCTTGGTTTGCTAAAGTAACTCAATAATTGAAATAAACTAAAACTAATTGATACAATAAATAAATACTATAGAGACATATAGGGCTATACAAAATACACATATACATATACAAGACAGACAAATTCATTTTCATTTATTACGTCCTGAAAAATAATAAAGTAAATAATAAATAAAAATGAATAAATACTATATAAAAACTAGAAATATACCAAAAACACATTAAAATCACTATAAATGATTAAGTAATTTTGATTTCTAATACAAAATATCAGCAAAAACTATATTATAGCATCTAAAATACAATGAACTTGATAAATAAAAAATACAAAAATGAGACAAATGCAGTAAATATTTTACAGTGAGGTCTGTAACGCGTTTAGAAAGTATATAGGGTGGGTTCACTTCATCCTGACTTTAAGAGGTCTAGATGGGTTCACGTAGGATGTGATGGCCATCGCTCGGCCTGATGGTAATTCTGTCCTGTACGGTGCATGAGGCTTAAGGAAGCGTTTTAGGGTGGATTTCAGATTTGTGCTTCCTGAGACGTGTCTAATTAAAATTCAGCTGTGCCTCAGGAGCTGGTGAGAATGTCACAAACATCTCTGAGAGCCGGCCGGCAGAATCAGACCGCTTCCATCTGCAGCCCTGAAAACACACCAAAGGCTTGAGGAAAATGTAAGCAGCCGCTGGAGTCTGAATTCGTCAAATCATGACCGGACTTTTTGTTCTCTGTGAGACTGGACTCATTAGCAGTCGCTCGGGAGCATCATTCATATTAATTCTCACGGCTGACACACTCATCCGACACATCCAGACACATCAGTAATCCTGTCACGGGCCTCTCTCTGACTTCCAGGAGCGAGGGTCTGCACCTGATG
>JAUMHI010000074.1:539821-554183 GCA_032359435.1 Enteromius unitaeniatus
CCGACACATCCAGACACATCAGTAATCCTGTCACGGGCCTCTCTCTGACTTCCAGGAGCGAGGGTCTGCACCTGATGTTCCTCCTCATCAGGACCGCTCGTCTCCGTCACTGACGGCTGCTGGTGTTGATTCAAATCAACTCGTGCAGCATATGTGACCTCGTTTTTTTTTTAGCGGCGTGTTTCATTTTTCATAAACTGGGCTGCTGTAGAGCTATAATTAACAGAAGAGACTCTGGGGAACTGTTTGGTTAAACCTCATGTGTACAAGCAAGCTGTTGAACTCTTCTTTATTTAGATATGTGTGGTTAGAATTAATAATCAATCTGCTTACAGTAATCTGGGGAAATTACATTTTGCATTCAAAAAACATGGCATTATCATGAGGAAATAGCGTTTTAATGCTACATATGAATCAATTAATCTATCCATTGTAATGTCCAAATGTCCACGGTAAATATTTTAATAAAATATTTTATTTTCAGTGGCATGTGTCCAAAAATATGGGAAATCTCTAAAAACTTGGTAATACCAGAGAAAATGTTACAAACTGTGGTATTATCATGGTTAAAAACAGCAACAGGACATGTCCAGCAAACATGGTAAGTTAATGGTACATGCCAAAAACATGGCATTTACATGGTAAATGTTCATAAAAACAAAGTAATACTGGTGCATTTCCAAAAAGCATGGTATGATATGCGTGTCATTTGTGCTGCTGTGACTTAGTTTCCCTTCCTTAGGTCTTCCAGCAGCACTACATTAAAATTACAGCCATGATAAATAAATGAATAGCCGAGACACTAATCAGAGAGCGAGTGTGTGTGTGAACGTGTAACACTGTAAGCGGCCTGCACCGCTGAGGAGCTGGACTGCATCGGATGGGTCCTGTTTTATCGATTAGCTCCGTGCCCTTGGTGAACGACTGTGGCTGGCCGTCCTCCACAACCGTGGGACGTTTGAATAATAATAATAATAATAATAATAATAATAATAATACATTTTTTTATAATGGGCCTTTCCTATAACACCCAAAGCGCAACATCAATACTAAGAACAGTAAAAGGCACAACATACAAAAATGTAGCTGGTAGGCCAATATAAAGAGAATTGCAATAATCAATTCTTGCGGTGATAAAAGCATGGATAAGCCTTTCAGTGACAGGTGTAGAAAGGAAAGGACTAATCCTAGCAATATTTCTAAGATAGTGAAATGCTGATTTAGTAAGACTCCTAATATGAGTCTCCAGTGTCAAATTAACATCAAATATAACACCCAGATTGTGAGCTTGTAAAGATGGCAATACACAGCTATTATCCAGTGCCAAATTAAAACTCCTACATTTATGGATGGCTGCTGGTGTACCAATAAGAAGAACCTCAGTTTTAGAGCTATTTAATTTTAAACATTTGTGATGCATCCATACTTTTATATCTTGCATACATTCAGATAGAACTGGAGAACTAACTGTTACATCAGACTTTGAACTGATGTAGATTTGTGTATCGTCAGCATAAAAGTGGCAACCAAGACCGTGTTTTCTGATGACTTGCCCCAGTGGAAGCATATAAATGTTAAATAATATAGGCCCCAAAACAGAACCCTGAGGAACACCATATTGGACCTGAGCCTTATTTCCCAAAACAACAAACAGTGATCTATTTGAAAGGTAAGATCTGAACCAATCAAGCACCAGAAATACCAAGCCAACTCTTTAGTCTATTAAGTAGTAAAGAGTGGCATACTGTGTCAAATGCTGCACTCAGGTTCAACAAAACCAAAATGATAGAGGCACCAGAATATGCTGAAACCAGTAGGTTGTTCATAACACATATAAAAGGCAGTCTCAGTACTGTTCCCTGACCTAAAACCAGATTGAAAAGGCTCCAAAAAGTTGTTTAATGTCAAATAAGAGTGTAACTGAGCCATGACAAAACTTTAGCCAGAAAAGGAAGATTTGAAATGGGTCTGTAATTAGATAAATCAGAGGTATCGCTTTTTAGGGACTGGAGTGATCTGCTGTAATCTGAAGTTCACAAGAAACAATCCCACTAATGACAGAAGTGTTAACAATAATTAAAATGAAAGGACTGATTGACAAACACCCCATAAGAACAGTAGCTGGAACAGGGTCGAGAATACAAGTAGTTGAGAATTTTAAAATATCGTCGAAAGTAATTACTGTAGAGAACAGTCCCATAGGAATACTAAGTGGAAGGACCTCAGAGATTACAGAACTAGAACCAATAGACTTGTAAATAGATTCTATTTTGTCCCAAAAAAAGATGCTTATAAACTTATTACACTGCTGAACAGAAAACCACCTAGGAGTATTTTTAGACTTTAAAGTTTGTTAATAGACTTGTATAATCTGGTTTGGGTTAATTGTATCGTCTGTAATAATACGAGAGTAGTAATCAGCTCTTACCACCTTAAGGGCATCACCATGTATTAAGTGTTCATCCAAAGTAGATGATAAAATGGAATTCTAATCCTCAACAGTGCAACTTGTTTGAGGCTCAGAAATCAAACTTGAGAAACTATCAGGGTCGATACTTTTGTGGTTCCTAAACCCGATTACTCTCTTCTGAGAAAAACATCTTGTAGAAGAAGTAGGTGTATTAAAAGTAAGAAGCTTATGGTCACTAATACAAATATCATGGCTATCTAGCTGTTTGATGTCAGTTTGATGACAAGCCGTAGAACCAAGCACCACGATGAAATTCAGATCAGCAGGATGGACAATATCAATCACAACGATGTAAAACAATACATAAAAACAACTGTAAAACATCAACAACAAACAAATACCGGAAAAAGAAGCGTTCTCTTCGCCGGAAGTCCTCCAACCGACTTAATGCGCCAATACATCTTCCTTCTAATCAAAGCGGCTTTATCGGCGCGGGGTGACAAGTCACGCTCTAGACATGTGCTCTAACGACGGGCCGTAAGCACCGGAATACAGAGTCTCAAGTTCGTTTGGTTTGCAGATTTGCGTCGTTTGGACGTGCTAATGAGGATGAAAGCTCATTTACAGGATAATGGTGTTATTATCCCTAACACAGAGACCAAAGAGCCTGGGTGGTGGCAATCCGCTCGTTCTGACTCTCGTGCGCAACGAAATTGGCCTTGTTCTGCATTTCCCGGCGTCTGTAATCCACACAGAGACGTGCATAAGCAGATTAACGAGTTTGTACCTGTTCAAGGCCTGTAAACACTTCTGACGGCATAAAAGCTGCGTAAAGGAGATTACATTCGCTTGCTGTCACAACGGGTGAACGCTTGGCTGTTTTTGTTTGTGTTGGATCATTTTCTGGAAGCCGCTCCTTCCCCAAACGTATTTTAAAGGCCTCTGAAGTGTTGCTGATGATGTTAGCGAGTCCTGATGGAAACCTCCATCCAGCAGATGTCAGGTCAGATAAAAGCTTCTGGAGACGTTACAACTCGTGATCAGTGCTGACACGAAACATCAGACCAGATCACAGCGTCTCTTAACATGGAACAAGGGCAAAAAACAACTGCGCTATTAAAACAGGACTTGTCCAACACACATGATCATAACATGTTCATAAAAGCAAGGTAGTACTGATGCATTTCCAAAAACATGGGGAATTATAAAAACAACTTTATATTACTGTGGTGAATGTACAAAAAAAACATTAGATTGCAATGGGACATTCAAAGACATGGTATTTCAAAGATACATGTCTAAAATGCATGGACAATGTGGTATTACCAAGATAAATCAGTGGCGGGAGTACAAAAACATGGCATTAGAATAGAAAATGTTTAAAAATATGGTATTTTCATGGTAATTGTTCAAAACAAACTTGATATTACCACAGGATATGTTCAAAACATGAGAATACAATGATAGATGTGTGAACCGTGTGCAGAAGCGTGGTATCTGAGCGTCACTCGTCTGTGTCTCTGCAGGCCTCACATGGTGACGGAGTACATGGGCATCAGGAACGAGAGCTTCATGAAGATGGCTGCTGTAGGAACGTGGATGGGAGATTTTGTGACCGCGTGGATGGTGAGACTCCAACCAGAACCTGTTTAACTAAAAAAATTATTAAAAAGGTTATAGGTCCATAGTGGACACAAATATCCATGTCAAAACACTGAAAGACGCTTTGGGAGAACAGACTTAAGTTTGGTCATATTTTAAAGAAGATGAAAAGGATTCTTGAACGATATCTCAAAAAATGAGCTTTCAGTAAGATTTTGTTTGGATGCTGTACTAAATAGCAAAACTGGAGCACACAGTGATTGATTTCTGATTTACAATAACACACACACACAGTGTTTGTTATCAGATTGACACCATTATATGCAGAAGCAGACAATAGGTATAAAGCAAGTATATTATAGACCAAACCTGAAAAAAAGGGCATCATGGGAAAAGAATAAAAAAATTGACTTTGTAACCTTGCCAATATAATAAAACCCTATTAACAAAATGTGCATGATTTTACAGTAAAACGGCACTGAGATGAAAAATAGCAGTTTTAATGGGTTTCAATGACCTAGTGTAAAATAAATGCACACCTGAGCCAAAATTGATGCAGTTACCACAAACACAGACAAAATGACAAAATACATAAATAAATACAAACTCCAAAAGGTCACACAAGGTTTAAAGTCAGCATGATTTACTTTCATCGTTCATGTTATCATCAGGACTGGACTGTAGAGCAAATCTGATGAAAATAATGAAAAAGGTCTAATTAAATGTGTATATTTATATATATACTAAATGTATTTTAATGAAATATTGTCATTATTTAACACATTAAAAAGTAAATAAATGGTATTTTATGTTTGCTTGGTAAAATTTGTTATTTTATGCATTTCAAAGCTAATAAAAGAATCACGTTCACTGATGAATGTTTCCTAAATAACAGTAAGAGGGTTTAAAGTAAATTAAAGTAAATGTGCTGGATTTTGATTTATGTTGACTTTGACAACTTTAAAGCGGCATGAAATTGTTTTATGAGAAATCTTGACCTTGACGAACCTTCCCCGCGTCTGACGAGCCTCTCAAGTGTTTCTGTAATTATTTGTTGGTAATTGACTGTGGTTCCCGAAGGCAGCGGAGGGAATGTGACATTAGAGATCGCCAGAACCAGCGCAGAAATAATAATACTATATTCCTTACAGGTGCAACTGTTTTCAACCAAGTCAAATTAGTCATATTGGAAAAACATGATTACAGTGATGTTCAGTCACACTGGAAGCGATTAATGTCGCACTGCGTCAACATGCAGCAGCTTCAGCCCGTTTGTGCTGTATTTCAATAAATACACCAATACCAGTACCACCAGTACACTTTCCCTTATATGTGTGATATTCAGACATTTATATATTTTAATAGTTAATTAAAAGCTAATAATTGATTAAATTATAAAAAAAGTCATTATAATACATTTATAATTTATAATATACATTTTTATCAATATTCATATATACTCGTGTGTTGACTTTCAATGCATCATGAACAGTGGGTTATTAAAAGATCTGGGCGGTCAGACTGACAGCTGTCACTCAAACTGATTGACTTCAGCGGATCTATACTGTCTGATTGTAAACAGCATTCTAGACGCTGACAGTCGTGTGAATAAAGCGCTCGTCGACTCTGAAGAGAGGTTTTCCCAAGTTCACTGAAGGACACACAGCAAACAAACACCTGACATCAAAGTGTGTTTCTCGCTGACACACGCCAGCGCAGGTGTACTTCAGATCAGTGTGTGTGTGTGTGTGTGTGTTCGGTGCATTAGTATTCCTGTGTTCAGACTGCAGGGATGAACAAAAGAGAGGAGAGGAGGAGAAAAGCGAGGGATGAAGAGCGAGAGGAAGGGCGAAGGAGCGTCTAAAAGTGCTGAATCGAGACGGCTTCTGCATGACATTAATTCAGTCCTTCATCTGCACAGATTTATTTCAGTTCTCTCCTCACGGCTTTCAGTCTTCCTCCTGAGAAGATCAGATCATCATCAGGGTGACCTTAGACGCATCCCTGCGCAGTCTGCACACTTCATAGGGCACAGCTCTAGTGCACTTGACAAACACAGTCATTGTGTACATAAATATACACTCAATATACAAAAATACAAGTGCTTCAGGAAGGTCCTTCAGATTATAAAAAGGTACGAAAGAGAAGACTCTTTGGCGGAAGGGTTTTGTGGAACCCAACATTTTGAGCAACTTTAACTTAAAGAAGTGTACCTTGATGTTATACATATTTTAACTGTTATAATCTCTATGCATTTATTTGTTTATATATCAATGTAGATAGATTAATATCCAAATTTATGTTTTTTTTTAATTTACATAATAGATCTGTGTCTATATTTAATCTATATAAACTAATCTATTTAATCGATTTAGTCTATATAAAAACACTCACACACATACATGTATATATTTAAAAAAAAAGTTATGTTTCTATATTAAATATATTTATCTAGAATATAAATAATATACATCTAAATATATAGATGCAAATATTTTCCAAATATATACTAGATGCATGTGTTTTTATATATAGGCCTACATGATAAATATACACAGTGTACATATATATATATATATATATATAAATATAATGTAAAAAAAACTTTTATTTTGGATGCGATTAATGCGACTGTTTCATGAGCTCAGTCGCTGTGAAAGTCAATAAAGAGTGTTTGTTTGTTTGTTTGTTTGTTTCCAAGGTAACAGACATGATGCTGCAGGACACTCATTATCCAGACTGGGGCCGGGGCGCCAGGAACTTGTGGAGACAAGGCCACAACCGCATTGTTTTGTTCTGGTAAGATGATCATGTGACCAATCAGACTCCGGACTGATGCTGTATCCACTCCAGTCTCAGAACTGTAGGGATTTACTGAAGAATTAGGCATGAACACGGTTATTTTTTGCATCTGATCTTATTATATATGCATTTGTAGAAGTTTCCCTTTCAGACAAAATGTTTGGGAGGAGAGAATTTAAATGAATTACGCAACATGATATAGTAATGTGAATTACTGGTATTTGTGCCAAAAAAGCAAAACCTGTATCGTAAGTAGATGCTTATTTGCGTTGTGCTGGTATACTGGTGGATATGTAAATGTGGTGTTGCGTCTGGATGTTGTCAGGAAATCACCTGCAGAAACGTTCACGCCCTCCGCGCTGTTTTGGAAATTTTAAGCTAATTATTAAGAAGCAACATTATAAAGAATTAATTGAAATGATTAAATGAAGTTTCAAAATAACAAATTTACCACCAGATTTTGAAGTTGCAGTTGATAGGTTTTGCCTCTATATATGTAAATATATATATATATGGGTCATTCCTGTTTACTTGTCTGTCTCTGTGATATACGTACTCATATTTTCTCTAACATAGTCACATATTTATAAGAAATTGCTGAAATTATATTTATTTTAGGTCTAATTTATCACTTAAACTCACTTCATTAAAATCACTTATTATTTTGTTTTTTACAAACCTTTTTATTAATATATGCGTTGAATCGTGTTCTCAGTGTTCTCTCAAGTAATCAACTTCCACTAGAAATATACACCATGCAGTGATAAAAACCTCAAAATATGTTTAAATGATGTTATGGACTAGACTAAACTTCATCTACTCACACACATAAATAAAAGTTTGTTTATTTTCTTCATTTACCGTGCCCCTAAACTCATTTTCCACCCCGTTAGGATGTACTTCCTTGCCTTACAAAATAAACTACAATTCCACTGAGATCATTTTCAAGAAGTGATATCGTTTATTTTTTCATCTAGAGTTTATCTGTTCAAATGCAGGTAAATTTCACCCCTCACCTTTTTTAAGTTTTTGAAATATACTCCTGCTTGCCCCACTTTTAAAGTTCCACCCTGTTAGGCTATATTATTGTTTGTCTGATAAAAACAAATCTGGCAAACTTATAAATGTTATGTTCATCTGTAGAAGGTTCGAGAGCTAAATGTTGATCACTGAAAAAACTACAGCTATTTTATCTCAGCTATTTTCCACCCTGTTAGGTTTTTTATAGACTGTGGAATGTGAAATGAATAGGGTGGAAATTCTAATAGAATACAGAGCACAGCCGGTATGTGTTCCTGTATACATTTATAAACAGGACATTATTTTGGGAGGATGCTAAAAACATTTAACTTTTTTTCCACCAAATTTCCACTTTTTATCACAAACGATGACCAGGCAGAGGTCGAGGCAGGCAGCAGACGCTCAGAACGGAGAAGTAGGTAAACAATCAGACAGTGGGAACAACAGGGAAAACCGATCAGAAATGTCGCCGTGGCAAAACAAGACTTGGTGTCTGATGAGTCCAGAAGCCCAGCTTATAAAGGTTGAGGCTGATGAGCAACACCTGGGCCTGGGATCAGTCTTAGGTACGGGGCATTGTGGGAAATGAAGTTCTGTTTGTTCTGACCAACTGAGGGAAAGAAAAACATTACCTGTAGACGGAAGCACATTTAAAACTGTGTATTTATTTATTTATTTAAAAAAAAAAACTCCTTTTTAACCAAAAATGTATGAACTGCAGCTTTAAGGTATTTTTTTTATTTATTTTACATTACATTACATATTATTGTAATTAGATCATTATAATTTTATATATATTACAACAATTATGTTATGTAATTATTAGTATATTTATTCTATTTTAGAATTATAATGTATTTAATAATAATTAGAATTACTATAATGTTAATTTCCCATAATCTAAACTAAATGTAATAGTAAATAATTAGCTGTTTGTAATATGCAGTTATTTTAAAAACATATTTTGATATGGAATCATTTTAGTTTTTAATTATTTCTTTAATTTAAAATATTTGTTATTATAATATATTTGTATATTTTAAATATTTGTAATTTTAATAATTCTAATATGTATGCAGTTTGTTAATAATTGTATTATTTACAGTGTTTAATCTGAACTGTGAACAAAACCACTTGTTCCCCTTCAGTCAAGTTCACCTCGACGTTACATATGGGATCTCGCATGAGAGACCAATCGTCTTCGAGTCTTTGGAAAAGGCCAATGAATATTGACGTGCAATAATCACAGCCAGGTGCACCTCATCACAGCGTGAGTATAAGAGGGCACGGCTGGATTGCACGTGCAGCTTTTCGCTTTCGGAGCACTCGTCGGGCAGTTTATGCTGTATAGAGTCTGCTGGAAAGAAATTCTTCGCATCAACGGAGAAAAAAGAAGTTCCTTCACCGAGTTCAAGCTCTCTCGTCTGCTGCAACATCATCTGGGTGTTGACAGCGGGGGCTCGCGGGTTTGGTAGCCTTTTTAAAGGCTGTAACTGTCACGCCCAGCTAGAGCTGCCAGTCAAAGAGTGCTGTTGGCACTCCTGCTTTCTTTTTCCCATTGTTTTTTTGTTTGTTTTACTTCCCGTTGCCGATCTGCTTGCCCTCTGACTACGACTCTGTTTTGCCTACGTTGCTCTGTTTGCCTACCGCTCAACCAATGCCTGTCCACTCTGTGTTTTGAGAGTTTTTCTAATAAATACCTTGCACATGGATTCGCCTACCTCAATTCGTGACAGAATGATCTGCCCGCACAAAGAATCCAGCAGGTATTTCCTTGGTGGCTATTGCCATAAGATGGATATTATGAGTCATCTGCTTACATTGAGTCAACAAGGGCACGGCATAGAGGAGTATTTTGAGGACTTCATTGCTTACAGCCACCTCGCTTGCGCTTCCAAGGACGTGATCAAGCACTGCTTTTACAGAGGGCTCGACCCGGAAGTGCTTGACGAGGTGGATGAGAGACTGGAAAAGGACTCAGATCGGAGCCTCGCAGAGCTCATTGAGGCCGTATTAATCATCCTCAATTCCCCAATGACGGTGTGCGAGGTCGACGAGGAGGATAACGACCAGCAGCCGTCATTAGATCAAGAACGCACTGACGCCAATGTGATCGCTTCCATTTTCCGCCTCGCTGACGAAATGGCGGAAGCTGCCGAGTCCAGAGCCAAGATGCCGGTCACGGAGGAGCAGGGGCACAAAATGGCAACTGTAACTCCCGGCAATTCTCAGGCAGTTCCCACCACTCAGTATGAACCAGTGCAGCCTGGTCTCCTGGTCCGCTCAAATGGGTGTCTCCGCTGTCTGATTCGCTCAAGTGGGCGTCTCCCCCATCTGGTCCGCTCACGTGGGCGTCTCCGCCTTGGTGGGCACCTGCTCCGCCCTGGTGGGCGTCTCCGCCGCCTGCGCCGCCCAAGAGGATGTCTCCTCCGCTGTCTCCACCCCGGTGGGCCTCTCCGCCGCCTGCTCCACCCAGAGAGACATCTCCACTGCCTGTTTCGCCCCGGTGGACTTTACCGCCACCTGCTCCACCCAGAGAGATGTCTCCGCTGCCTGCTCCGCCACAGTGGGCTTCACCGCCACCTGCTCCACCCAGAGAGACGTCTCCACCGCCCGCTCCGCCCAGGAGGTGGTCTCCGCTGTCTGCTCTGCTCTGGTGGTCGTCCTCATTGGCTCCCACCTCAGGAGTGTCTGGAAGCCGCTCCTTAAGGAGGAGGCTATGTCACGCCCAGCTGGAGCTGCCAGTCAAAGACTCCTGTTGGCACTCCTGCTTTCTATGAACGTTATGTGTTTCTTGTCTATTCCTCCGGAACTCCATTTCCCAGCATTTTCTAATAAATACCTTGCACATGGATTCGCCTGCCTCGCTTCTGATTCGTGACAGTAACAAGCCGAACTTTTGCTCGCCAGTGAGCCACCTCATCCCTGAGTGCATGCGGTGCCACGTGAGGTCCTCCCTGGGCAACTGGGCTGCACTAAAAGAGCGATTTTTTTTTCATGGTTTCATAGGCGTTCCTCAGACTCAGATGGGCATGATCGTTGTCTCACATGCTTGGGCTGGGAGCATGCTGAGGCAGTGCTCGTGGATGAGTCATGCGTTCACTGCGGGCGCATGTCCATGGCTACGTTGAGGTGGCGCCTCTCATACGTGAGACGGCTCCCTGTGCGTCTTCCCTGCTGTAAAGGGTTCTAGTTCCCGTTGAACCCGTAGTTCCAAGGCTGATTGCTCCCCCGAATAATACCGGGCCCAACATCTCCTTTGGGGCTCCCGAGGATGTTGAGATGTCTCCCGCTCCATCAGAGCTGGGGCGGAGGAGAGACCGGCTCCAGTTTCCCCTCCCTTTCAGGCGGACATGTAACTCTCGGCTATGCTCCTCCGAGCCGCCAAGGCGATTAGGTTAGAGGTGCCCCGTACACCTCAGCCTGATCCGTCTCAGCTGGATGACTGGTACCTGAGTTCTCGGCCTGCAGCCCCGCCGCAGTCCCCCTCAGTGCCTTTCTTCCCGGAGGTGCATGAGGAGCACCAAGATCAGTCCCACCTGCTCCGTCTCCTGCTGAGGCACACTATGCTAGGCTGGCTCAGAGGCTCAGGAACAACCATAAGGTGCACCTGGCTGTGATTATTGCACGTCAATATTCATTGGCCTTTTCCAAAGACTCAAAGGCGATTGGTCTCTCATGCGAGATCCCATATGTAACGTCTCTGTTCCCTCCTTCAGTGAACGTGGATTACCGTTGTAACCATAGACATTTCCTCTCGAAACGCGCGCACTGATGAATCACTACAATCAAGAAATACATGATTAAGAAGAATAAATAATCTTATTAAAGCACGTTAAATGTACTTTTATTCACCCAAAACATCAGTCCTGCTCACAAAAGGAGGATTTCAGCTAAAAAACAGCAGAGTTTTGATGAATAATTTGTGCTTTTTGAAGCCTCTGGTCAATGTTAACATGAATTCTGCTGGTTCATGAACTGAGATGTGAGTCAAGGTGATTTTGTCCCATAATTGACTGGAATATTGCTTTAATATTCTTATGAGGCGGTGTGTGTGAAATAATACTGATAAACCATGCTTTTATCCATATCCAAGTATGCCAAAGGGTGTTAGTCGGTTGTAATTGTAGTTCTCTTACATCAGGAGTGAGATTTGAGTGTGTGTTTGCTGTTCTTGTGGAGTGAATGGTCTGGAAATGTCCGTGTGTGAGTTAATAATGTTATTTTAATGCTTGTTTCCATTATCAGCATGTTTAATTAAAGACTCACGCAGCAGAAAATCAATCAGTGCCGCTGCGTTTGCCGCGCTAACGTGACCGAACACACACTTTGACCCTGAAAACACACTCGACAACATGACCTCTGACCCCGATGCACATCACAGTCACTTACTAAAGCTGACTTCATTCATTCTCACTATATCTGTGTTTCTTCAGTAAAAAATATGAAGGTATTTTTGGTGCAGATCAACTGAGATGTGTCATCTATATGTGTAGTTGTAGAGAGCGTCCACACATGTGTAACAGTACATTTGAAGTCACAGACAAAAGTTGCATACACATAGATTGTTTTCTCTCTCCACAAACACAACACAACAGTTACACCGTCTCCGATCCTTCATCGTGGGAGCACAAATCCTAGTCCACGAAACTTGTGCGCTCACGTGTTGTGCTGCTATGCTGCAGTGAATATGGTGCAAAAATGTTGTACATCCGCAAATCAATGAATTCTAAGATAAATTTGTGATGCAGGTGTGTGAATGTGTTTAGCACCATATTCACTGCAGCGTAGCAGCACGACACGTGAGTGCACGGGTTTCTTGAAGGATTGGAGAAGGTGTAAATGTTGGTGTTGATTAAACTAAGCTAACTAAGTCAAATAATCAATAGCCAATCCAAACCAAACACATCCACGATAAATACTCCGGTTTCCTTCCCTTCTGTATCTCGTTCTAGCATCCCTCCTCCTTCCTTTCTCCGCCTCGTCTCGCGCCTTCCTAGGGGGGACATGCAGGGTTCGAGCCGGTCCCCTACCCTCGCTAGGGTTCATGCCGTCAGTGCTCAGGGTCTGCCGAGCTCCCGGCTCGCTCCCGGACAGCACGCCAAACATACTTATTATCATTATGCAGAAGCGCAAACTCGTGAATGTTGTATTTGTGGAGAGAGAAAACAATCTACACGTTTGCTATTTTTTATGAATTTGTAATAATTAAACTGATGAATTTACAAGACGTAATTTTAACTGCAAATGAAAATGAGTTTTGTTTATAAATAACATGGTGCTGATGAATCATTCACCTGACAGCTTTATGAAATGAGCAATATTATTAAAGAAAGAAACTTTTTGAAGAATTATTGTGAAGAATAAACACATTAAAAAACAAGTGAAAAAAGATGAAAAACACTAATTAAAAGACATTCAAATGTAATTTGTTTTTGCCACTCACTTTCCTATTATGTTAATGTAATTTCTTTAATTAGTCAAAATCTAAATTAAATTTAGTCGAAGATGACTTTCACAGTTTTTAAAATAAAAACATTTTCAAAAATGCATATCATATAAATATATATATATATAATAAAAAAACATATACTGTATATATAAATATATATATATATATATATATATATAAAATTAAAGTACATTTAAGCGTATTAAAGGTTATTTTATTGTTTTTGCATTTTTTATATTCAAATATATAATATTTAAAAAAGAAAAAAAAACATAGATGCAGTAATTTAAACTTGTTTTATTTCATGTGTATTTAGTTTCAGATCTGAAGTATAAACATGTTAAAAATGGTGCAGTAAGACAAAAACACTAATTAAAAGGTATTTTGTCAGTGTTTTTGTGAAGCAGCATTGACTCAGGATCAGGTCTGATGAAGGAGCTCACAGCTGATCTGTGTCTGTATTATTCAGTGACTTCATCAGAAGTGCATTAGACGATATGTTTCATATGCACTGGTTCTTTATTAATGCTCTCTCTGCCAGCGGCTCCATCTATTAGTAAACGACAGAGAGATCTGCTTCATCTGCAGACGACTGACACGCTCTGGAGTAATCACCAGTGTTAATCTGCTGAGAGAAGCCTCTTCTGCATTTATCTGATCCAAAATATAGCTAAAGCAGTGTAATTGTCAAATATTATTTTCAATCTGAATATGTTTTCAAATGTAATTTATTCCTGTGACAAAGCTAATGTCTTGTTTAATTATTTTGGTTTGCTTGGGTATTTTATTTTAATGACTTTTTACTTCATTCACTTCATTTTTTATATTTATTAAATTTACTTGATTAAAATTGTATTTAGTCTTTCTTTTTTTTTCTTGCAATTGTTCAACATAATTTCACCAATCATGACATTTTCACTGTTTAATGTGTGTGTTATTCATATAACATTTGTAATTTTAATTAATTGCATTTTCATTTAATTCTATTTAATTTTCAACCTCACACTTTGATCTTTCATTTGTTTCAGTGTTTTTATTTAATTTTTTTGTACGTTTTATTGACCTGACTTACAGTA
>JAUMHI010000074.1:561000-582482 GCA_032359435.1 Enteromius unitaeniatus
CTTTTGACTGTGCACTGTGCTTTGACATGATTACTCTCAATCTTTTCCGTACAATAGTTGTAAACCTGAAATTTTTTCGCTGTATTTTGCAATTCATCGACGAGGGAATCTGGACCACACTTGACTGTAGTTGTTTTTACGAACGGGGCACAACGTCCGTGTGTCATGCTGGTAAATCGGTTCTTCACCTACGACTGTACGTCTGTCCCTAACTTTCAGTATCTGTGATCAAGGAGAGAAATTAGCTATTGATTTATCTGCAGTGCACAGACAGACATGCAGTGCTGTATTTGCAAAGAAAGATGACACATAATTAACCCCTGATAACCTACAGCTGAATAGCGTAACAATCGCACGTAGTATACAATTATTAAAGCAGTTGTTGCTAATGTTTATATGAGGCAGACTGTAATATTAAATTCATTTAATATTGGAATAATGCATTTTTCAGATACATGTAAACGTTTTTAGAATGAAAAGGAAAAATGAATAGTCTAAATATAGGAATTAGGCTAATTTGTGTTTCTTGCTGCCTTGATTTCACACACATAAAAAAATGACTGGCTCTAAATCTCTATTTTCTTTATTCGAAGTTGAACTACAGGTGTGTATGGAAGTACTAAAGTACTTTTAATGCTAAAGCAGCAGAAACATTTATTCGCCTTATTAAAGGTTTAAATGTATTTATTCATTTTTATTAACCTGGAAAAACACACAGTGTATACTATCTTTCTTTTTTGTTTTTAGAACTCGACTGCCTTAATGGTGCAATGCTTTGTAATGTTTGATATATATATATAAAATTGAAATTGAAAAAAGTCCCTAACTTAATCAAGTGATTTGAATAAAAACTCGCAAAACTGCTCCAAAGTCCATATATAAGTTTAAAAAAAAATCACTACGCACTCCGAAATTTCCAATCTAACTAAAATGACTCATGATATAAATGTAGAAGTTTTGAGTAGAGAGAATACTCTCTAAAATGTTGAAAGAAGTAACTCAGAGGAGGATAATGGTTAAGTAAATTATTATTTTTGTTTTGTTTGCGCAAAAAAAGTATTCTCTTAGTGTGGCAAAACTGAAGTTGATTCACTGATGTCACATGGACTGTTTCACCGATGTATTTACTACGTTTCTGATCATTTCAGTTGTGTTGCTGTCTATGCTCTCTGATTTTATCAAAAATAATTTAATTCATGTTCTGAAAATGAATGAAGGTCTTATGGGTTTGGAACGACATGAGGGTGAGCAATTAATGACAGATTTTTTTTTCCTTAGAATATGGTCAATGGTCAATATTGATATCACACTGAGATGCATATTCAGCTACAAACTTTTAGCAGCTCATCCCAGATTTTCCCACATCCAGATCCGTGTCTACTTCATCAGACGGATGAGACCCTGTAGTCACCTTCAGCTGGTGAATTGAGTCGTGCTCAGTGATCGGTGTTCTCCAGGATTCCAGCAGATCTTCTGTCATGTCGGGCCTCTCACGGGCGTCTGGAGATCACAGTCTGGGGAGACTGAGCTGCTGAAGTGAGCTGACAGACACGGAAGCGCTCCTCTGAAACTGCCAGGCCTCCGTCACCGGCTCCCGGGAATGTACCGTGTCAGCTGCCATGTTTCTGGAGGGAGGCAAGCTTATAAATTGGAATTCCATCGGCGTCCGGGTCTCGACAGGGGCGAAACGGCAAATCCCCACGCGGAGAAAACCCAGGAGCCTTAATAGTCTCTCCTTCCATTCGATTGCTTTTCCAGAGATAGAAAAATGTCCATTTTTATCAAGCGTGCTGCAGGGAAAGTCAGGAGAGTATCACACCGTCCTTGAGACGCACGCTAATGAGCGGTTATGCACTAAAACCGTTAAGAGGCTGCGAAATAAATAAATAAATAAAGGAGCGGCTTTCTCAACAGCTGCAGACGGAAGATAATTTCAGCAGGACGGCGGGACCTGATAAGATATCACACACTTACTGTTTATTACGAGAAAAAAAAATGTTTCTTTTTTCAGCCGGATGTCAATGTTTTGAGTCTTTTTGTTGTTTGGTTTTTTTGGGGGGCTCCTTGTGTTGGACAAACAGCTGAGGCCTGTTGCATGATCTGCTGAGACTAGTATCACAGATTAGACATTGTTTTTTTATTTATGTTTAAATATAAATTTAACCCTTTTGTATCAACTTAAAAAAAGTTACTCAGAGAACAAAAATGTCCATGCCATAAAATGATGTTTGCAAACTAATTTGGGGAGGAGCACGTACAGGTAATTAATCACGGCTGGCTCCTCATCCTCCTAATCATCCTATCATCAGAGCAAGAGATACTTCCTATAAATAGTATGAGCCCCCGTCCCTTCCTCCACCCCTACTCCGCCATTCGTTCATCTTTTCCCTCGGGGGGAGCTTGTGAGGTTCGGGTCAGGCGGTGAGCCTCTTTGCTCCTCTTGCCCAGTAGGGTTAATAAACCTAGCTCTTTGGAGTCCACCGAGCTCTGAGACCTTTCCCCGGACACCATGCCAAACACGCTTTAAATTTGATTAATTACCGGTAAGTATGAAGGCCGGTTGCATGAACTGCTCAAACTAGTAGAGATTAGTATATTTTCTGTAATATATAACTTGATTTTTTAAATGTTTATCTATATATCAGCGGGCTCAGAAACACAATGCGGGGCTCCTCTGGTGTCGGGATGGATCTGGCACAGGGGCCATATGTGCCCAGCGTGCTTCAGCGGCCTCTCGCTGGATGTGGCTCTCGCCCAGAAGCAGGATGGAGGAGTCTCAGCATGCAGCGGCCAGATTCCAGCTGGCTCCTAAATGACCAATTTACTATCAGAGAGAAGAACCCTCGGCGACAGATGCTACGACCTGCGGGAGCTGATAGTACTGCTTCTGCTCACTATTAACCATCGCGCTTGTTCCCGTTATCTTCAGTGATGATGTCGGCTTGGGTTCAGTGAGCTATGACTGGCTGCAGGTTTGACTAACAGCACTAAGCCCCGCCCCATTCAACTCAAAGTCAGAATAGTTCTTTCTTTAAAAACACACCAGAAAGTCACTTCAAGTCGACTTACAACTTGGTAATGATGAAAGTTCCTGTTTGATAAACACATACTGACAAATGCTGGGATAAATGTAGCGAATGAGATTATTGACGAAAACAAATACATAAAAACAATACAATTATATATATATATATATATATTTATATACAATATATATATACACAGTAAAACAAAAAAAAAAAGTAAAATTTATGTTTTACATGAATGTTTGCAGAAATTCAACCGGAAAAAACACCGGCAACAACATATTAGGTTTATATTTTACGTTCTTAAGTTAAATTTACAGTTAGATACCATAATTTAATTAACTGATATAATGTTAAAATACCAAGCTATTAAAGTACTGAAATCTGTTTTGTAGCTTTTAGAATACACTGATAAACACCAAATGCAGGCGGTCATGAGAAAGTCACATGATGAACCAAAGCAGCCTTTAAATATTAAACATTAAACTTAAATATGCAATAAACTTTCATTTAACAACATTACATGGAACATTCAACCCTAATAAACAAAACTGATAAGAAAAAAATGTGAAAAAAAAAGAAAAAAAAGAAAGAAAAAAAAGTTATTTAGAAGAAAAAACATCAAGTTCAAACAAAATTTGAAATGCAGTTCAGGGAATTCTGGGAATTCTTTTAGCATTTTCAGTTTTTTACAGTTAAAATCATGTCATTTTTACAGTATATAGATCATTTCTATTAAGCTACAGTATTATGCTGTTTTTGCTCATGATATTTATTTTCTTTTCAAATATTGAATATAATTTTTTTTGTGATTTATTTTCATCAAAATTTATCATTTTTTTATTTAATTCTAAAATAATTTTTATATTTTTTTATGTTTTTTTAATTGTTTCTGTATTATTTGCTTGTTTTATTATATTTCTATTCATTTTCTTCCAATCTTTATTCATGTTTTTATTTACTCATTTATTTACTTATTTTATTCTATTGGGTCATGCATTTGTATTTGTTTATTTTAATTCATTTTATATTTATATTAATCAATTTATTTACTTTACTTTACTACTTTTTATTTACCTATTGTCTCGGTGCAGTTCAGATAAAAATAAAATATTTGCTCACCCAAATGGTGCTTTTTGGCATTTAAAGGCTTCTTTGACTTTGATTACATGGAAAAGAGCAGTGATAATATTCTCTAATTGTGTTTCACAGAAGTAAAAATAAGTCAAATGGATTTGGAACGGATTAAATGTTGAATAAATCTGCAAACTGCATCTGATTGCTGGGAGCTGCACACCGTTGCGTTGTGGACTCAAACTCGATTCTGTGCATGAATTCTTGATCAAACGCAGCGGGCGCGGGGAGTGTTTTTTTGGACTCCATCCCAAATGCTCAGTGCATAATCCACAGAATCGGCCCCATCAGCAGATCTGGGCAGAAAGGGAAACGCTGCGGCCAAGAAATTCGACTTTTTCGAGAGAAACAAGCAGTACATGAATGTAATCCACTGTGGAGAAATGTTTGGAGGAATTAAACTGAGTCACATGACAAGCTTCCCATCAGCATCATCAAGCATTAAACAGCATTAGCCAACTTGTTTTCTTGGCAGATTGGTAAACCATAATTGAATAATCCTATTAAAAGCCTGTTTCATTAGGAAGGAAGAAGCTACGAACACACTCAATATTGATGTTCATGTCAGGAAGTGATATTTAATCTCTATGTATGCAGTCTCATTTGCACAAATCTGATGTTTGTGACTAAATTGCAGGGAAGTCAAGCTATATATCTCTTTGTTTCAAGCAATGTTTTACTGCTGGAGGATAGAAGATACATCAGCCCACCTCTCGGATGACCTCTGACCTCCTGAAGATGGTGTCCAGGAGTGATTTTAACAGGACACAGGTGAAGATCAGGTCCAGTGCTTCTTATATAACACACATAAGTTTATGTGCATACAGAAGCAGGTAATAAATCCTCTAGCTCTATTATGTCCTTTATTTACTAGTTAGTGGTCAAGGAATCTGACCTTCTCTCAAGATGAACATTCGATAGCTCCAGGAGTCTCAGATAATGACTTTACCTTCAGGTTGTGCCCCTAAATATCCATAAACACACGATTTGTAATTAAGACTTGATGTCAACAACAAGTACAGGTAATATTCACACACACTGTACACCTATTTATATATAACTATATATAGTTGAATATATGTGTGAATATATGTATACAGCTGTATTTTAATTGCCGTTAAAATATCATAGAAATTACAGTAACTTACTGTAGATTTAAATTTATGTTATTTACTGGCAAAGGATTTCTGGCTTCCAGAAGGCATTGTATGAGGCTGTTTTTAATAGTTTTACTCTTTGAATATAAAAGATCTGTTTATGTTTAATGTTCATTTATGTTTTAACAAGCTGAAAGTCAAAGTCTAATTGAGTGACTATATTTACTACTTCCAACATACTGAACTTTATCTAGACGCATTACAACTTTAAGTTGCTTATTGTTGCAAAATGTCAACTATATTAGTGCACATCTTCATCTTTATTCAATCGTGATCAGAATAACTGCTTCTGAGGAAATCAGCCGTTTCCAAACACAGCCGTTTCTGAGGAAATCCACTGATTGACAGCAGAATCATGTTTTTGTTAATATCATTACACTTTATTTGCCGTTTTGTTTTGTGAAACATTGCTACGTATATGGAATAACCGTTTTATAAAAGCAGTAAGCCCCGTGAAGCTGTGGTTTACAGTGAATAAGGGGGTTTGAGGCTTAGCTGTTGGAAATCTACGGTAAACCACAGCTTCACTGGGATTATTATTAGGATAGGATCGATACAACTATCTGAAAATCTGAATCTGAGGGAGCAAAACAAATCAAAATATTGAGAAAATCTCCTTTAAAGCTGTTCTGATGAAGAACTGAGCAATGCATATTACTAATCAGAAATTATTATATTGATATATTTACAGTATGGATTTTGGGATAAAAGAAAAATTGATCGTTTCCACCCATGCAATGTACTGTTGTCTATTGCTGCATATATACTACTGTTTTTGTGCTCCAGGGTCACGTATTAATTCTAAAATATCACAAAAGGGTCTTTTTTTGTTTTTAGTTTCCCACAAACTGTTCTTTTTAATATTTATGAAACACGCGTGAGCGAATAAAATGCAGCTTTTATCCATTAGCGACTGGAGTTTGGGAAACTGGAGGTGTTTTTCACTCAGGTGTCTCTGAAACACTTTGAGCAGCGACCTGTGTTTCCCTCGACACACATGCGTCTGCTGAATATTCATCAGCTGCTTAATATTCATGACATATTCAAAGCCGACAGGAACAGGAAGTGTTTGAATGGGGCGGAGGAAGTCAGCCGCTGCTGGAGAGACGGGAGATAATGATGATGTTTCAGGTAGAGGAGAAGGTCATGGAAAGCCGTTTAATTAGTGCTCTCGCTGATCACCTCGCACGCCGGCATTAGCAGAGCCACACTGTCTGTGAACGCAACCGCTGGGAAATGAAAGGTCAACGGGTCCATAAATGGAAATGGAGATATTTTATTCACCATCAGACCAGAACAAGCCATATAAAATCATTTAAAATCATATGCATTTAAAATACAATAATATTATTAAGGACTATTATAGTTATTTTGGTGTAGTTCATTGCAGTCGGTTGCATTTTATTTCATTTTATTTAATTTGAATTCATTCAACAATTGAATGAAAAGTTTTTAATAAAACTGATTAAATCAGACTAAATACATTTAATGCATTTAAAAAAATAATTAAACAATAAATAACATTATTATCAAATAATAATAATAATATAAATGTATGTTATTGGTGTTTTTATTTTGTTTTATTTTTATTTTTATTTTTATTGCATTGCATTTTGCATTTTATATTTGAACACCATATTGATTAACTACATGAATTAGAATTAAACTGAATAAAATGCACTTAATAAATTAAATATATATGTAAAAAGTAATAATATATATAGTAATATAATAATATAAGGTATATTTCACGCCCCTCCCCACTTATATTTTTATCGTGTTTAATTTTATTGCTTTGTACTGCATTGCATTTTTATTTCCCTGAATGACTCAATAATTCAGACTGAAAAAAAAATGTTTACATTTAAATACATTCTAAAAAACATATTAATAATAAGATAAAAGCATGTTATGGATGTCTTCATTTTTGTTTTTTCCTTTGATGTTTATTGCATTGCATTACATTTTATTATATTTGAAGAGCACATTTAATAAGACTTAATATATTAAAATTAAACTTAATAAAATAAATATACATTAAAAAACTAATTATATATATATATATATATATATATATATAAGGACTATTTATAATTTAATATATATATTATCATCGCATAGTTATACGTTTTTCTACATTTAAATGTCACAATCAGACTAATTAATTATAATTAAACTGAGTAAAAATTACACTAAATAAATTATCAATTATATAAATTATACATTTATTAGAGTTCATTTTTATTTTATTTTTTTTCTTGTATTTTATTTTATTGCTTTGTGTTGCATTCCATTTTAGTTGATTTGAATGCCACAAATAATCAGACTTGTCTTAATGCACAGAACAAATCCCACTGAGAGAAGATACAGTCGGTCCTGTGATTAGAGGATCATGCAAACAGAAAAAAACAAGCTCTGATAAATCCACATATTGAGGAAACATAGCACTCCACGGGGAAAAAGAAAGGTCAACACATCCATAAATGGAAATGGAGATATTTTATTCACCATCAGACAAGAACAAGCCATATAATCATTTAAAATCTAGACGGGAAAAACAGACACAAAAAGCTAATTGAAAAAAGTGCGGTGAAAACACCAACGAAAGAGCGTCGACTTCCGTAACCAGGCAAAAGAGAAATACGATAAGATTTACTTACTAGCTAAAATTTCTACATCCTGTGATCGTCGAAGAGATAAAAATGATCGACTGTTTTCTTCTTTAAACATCCAGTGTGTCATGCCGGCGTGTGTGCTCGTGTTTGGATGGGTTTATAGTCCTCGTTTGTGCAGAAATGGCCTCCTCGGGGACGCTGGCGTCTCTCTGATATTATACACGATTCATATTTGGCATTATTTGGGGAAGGTTGTGGAGGGTCGGTCGCGTGAGACTGTACAGTAGCTGTTAGCGTCTAAAGACACATGGGATCCACTGAGCAACAGATGTGTCCGTTCTGGAGAAAACACAGAAAAAATACAATACACCATCATTAATTACTGCTCGTGTACTTGACAAACACTGATTTACTGTGTATATGCTGACGGAATAAATTAGCGTTTTATTTCGTTGCATCTCATTTATTTGATCTTTAATTTGATTGCACTGCATTGCATTTCATTTATTGCATTGGGTTTTATTTTAAAATGCATTGCATTGCATTTTATTGCTTTACATTGCATTGCATTTTTGTTGTGCTCCATTGCCACATGATTTAAACTAATCTAATGATCTAATTAAAATAATGGATATAATGTAGTGCTGTCAAACGATTAATCGCGATTAATCACTCCAAACATAAAAGGTTTTGTTCATGTAATATATGTTTGTGTACAGTGTTTATTAATTATGTATATATAAATACACACACATACATAAATAAATAAACAAATATGTTATGTTTATATATTAATCATATGTATTTGTAATATAAATACATACATATAAGTATTTTCAAAATATATACGTATGCGTGTATTCAATATATAGATCATAAATATACACAGTACACACACACACATATATTATGTAAACAAATGGATGTGATTACTTATGACTATAATATAATCATTTCACAGCACTTTTATATCATTTTAAAGGTATTGTTATCATTGTTATTATTATTATGTATTTATTAACTATAAATACATGTATTTATTTATTTTATTTAATAAATTAAAAATGTATTACATTTTTTATAATTTTTTATCAATGATTTTTACAGGCCTAGAAATTAAATGTATGTTGATTATATATTAAATAAAACGAAAATGTGTCGTTATTTATTTTCATTAGCTATTATTATTTTGTTATTTGTTTGTTTGTTGTTCTTTGTCTACATGAATGTTTTATTGTTTCTTGCTTGGCTGTGTGTGTGTTTGTGTGTGTTTGATAAAGTTGATGATATGTGTGTGTGTGTGTGTGTGTTTGTTTGATGATGTTGATGATGTGTGTGTGTGTGTGTGTCGCGCTCACCTTGCACTGGCACAGTGTGCAGTCGGTGCCGTGTTTGACCCAGGCTGAGCCGCTGAAGCGTGTGATGCCGTGCTCGTCCTCACAGGTCTTGGTGATGTCGTTGCGGACGGCATGAGCCTGGCAGGGGTCAGAGACGCAGCGCGGGCAGCACTCGCCCTCGGGCACCAGCGTGAAGTCACAGTCAGCCGGCGGACAGGACAGAGGCCAGCAGTCCACCTCACCCTGCTGAAGACCAGAGAACACACACTTCACTGCTTCTGCTCACCAGGGCAGCATTTATTTGATCAAAAATAATCTAACATAGCTGTTTCTATGTGAATAGCTGTCAAACTCTAATGCTGAATTTTCAGCATCATTACTCCAGTCTTCAGTGTCACAATAAAAGTATTCATCAAAAGGACAATAGCACCCTGAACCGTTGATCAGTAGTGCATGTGTCTAGTTCTTGTTGTCTAGAATGTTGTGGGAAAGTTCATTTCAGTAATTCAACTCAAATTGTGAAACTGTATTAAATAAATTTAGTGCACACAGACTGAAGTAGTTTCAGTCTTTGGTTCTTTTAATTATGATGATTTAAGCTAATGTTTAACAAAAACCCACCAATTCACTCTCAACAAATTAGAATACCTCATAAGACCAATAAAAATAAATAAAAAATATTTAAATCGTTAGCCTTCTGGAAAGTATGTTCATTTACTGTATATGTACTCAATACTTGGTAGGGACTGCTTTTGCTTTAATGACTGCCTTAATTGGGCATGGAGGTGATCAGTTTAACACTGCTGAGGTGGTGAGGCCCAGGTTTCTTTGACAGTGGCCTTCAGCTCATCTGCATTTTTTGCCTCGTTTCTCATTTTCCTCTTGATAATACTCCGTAGATTCTCTGGGGTTCAGGTCTGGTGAGTCTGCTGGCCAGTCAAGCACACCAACACCGTGGTCATTTAACCAACTTCTGGTGCTTCTGGCAGTGTGGACAGGTGCTAAATCCTGCTGGAAAATGAAATCAGTATCTTTAAAAAGCTGCTCAGCAGAAGCAAGCATAAAGTGCTTCAAAATTTCTTGGTAAGCAGATGACATTGAACCCCAAATCATCACAGACTGTGAAAACAACACTGGATTCATGAACTTCTCCACCCTTCCTCCAGACTCTAGGACCTCAGTTTCCAAATGAAATAGAAAACCTGCTCTCATCTGAAAAGAGGACTTTGGAGCACTGAGCAACAGTCCAGTTCTTCTCCTTAGCCCAGGTAAGACGTCTCTGAGGTTGTCTGTGGTTCAAGAGTGGCTTTACAAGAGGAATAAGATAACTGTAGCCAAACTCCTGACAGGTGTGTGGTGGCTCTCGATGCCTTGACCCCAGCCTCAGTCCATTCCTTGTGAAGTTCACCCTAATTCTTGAACTGATTTTGCTTGATAATCCTCATAAGGCCGCGGTTCTCTCGGTTGGTTGTGCATCTTTTTCCTTCCTCAACTTTCTGTTAACATGCTTAGATACAGCACTCTGTGAACAGACAGCTTCTTTGCTAGTGAATGTTCGTGGTCTTCGGGACAGCTGTCAGATCAGTCTTTCCTTATGATTGTGTAGCCTTGTGAACCAAACTGAGACCATTTTGAGGCTCAGGAAACCTTTGCAGGTGTTTTGAGTTGATTAGCTGTCACCATATTCTAATTTGTTGAGGGTTTTGAGGGCTTAAATCATCACAGTTAAAAGAACCAAAGACTTAAACCACTTCAGTCTGTGTGCACTGAATTTATTTAATACACCAGTTTCACAATTTGAGTTGAATTCCTGAAATAAATCATCTTTTCCTCGACATTCTAATTTATTGAGATACACTTAAATATAGTAAACTTTTTAATTCTGAATATTTAAATCTAGAGTATTTTAGTATTTTAATAATGCCAGTTCCTTTTCCAGGCTACAGTTGCAAATTACAACTGAAATTCTACTTATTACACAATTACAGTATACACTTTAAGATCATATTTTTATTTTATTTTAAAGATGCATTTAATAATGACGAAGATGATGATTGTTATAGTTATTATGTAATTGCATTCTGCATTTGCATGTGTTTCTGTTGTCCTCTCTAATGGTCTTCTTCACTAACGTCCCTGATGAATGTTTGATGAGCATACGCTGCTGGAGGAGAGAGACCCCCGAGATCCAGCGTCAAGGTCAGCTGCAAACAATGAATTTTTACATCCACAGATTTGAACTGTATGCAGTTAGTGCTGAGAAATGATTCCTGAAGTTGTAAATAAAGAGTTTAAAGGGTTCATCGGAGGCAACATTTACTTTCACATGTTGTTAGAACATTAACGTGTGTTAGCAGTGTGTGTACACAACCCTGGAACGATAAAAACCCTCAAAGTACTACTTGTTTTTAAATTCCTGATACATAAAATCTTTCTCAAATCAAGCCATCCTTAGATTCTTGTCTGTATGACATCACTGACCCAAGCCCCTCCCACAACAGTTGATTGACAGTGTTTTAACGCAGACTCCGCCCTCAGTGAGCTGTTCATTGTTGTTGTCTGCCGCCTGAGCCGCTGAAGACACAGAGTGTGTTTCTGAAGGGTCACGTTTATTTTCTGATCTGTCTAAGTTTGTGTGAATCATTCCAGATCCAGCTTTATTTACAGAAGAACTGCGTATAATGTTTAATAAGCAAGTTTCATGAGTGTGACTAAAGTTTACTGTGTCTCAGAGAATGTCCGTCACCTCAAGAGAAGGGCGGAGTCACCAGAGCTCATTAGCATTTAAAGGGACATGGGCTAGAATGGCGTGAAAACAGCTGATTTGGTCATTCTACCATTGACTAAAGTACGTAGAATTTTTTTCATTAAGAATCTAAAGAATCATATCAGCTTGTGCAAAATGTGCATCTGATGACTTCATTTAACAATTCAATTAAATGTGTTATGCAAATGCATTGTTTGTTAGTGTGACTGTGTGTGTAAGTGTGTGTATGTGCATATATATATATATATGTGTGTGTGTGTGTCTCACCAGACACTGGCAGCGCTGGCAGCTGTCGATCCAGGTGTCTCCGCTGGAGTAGGTGAGCAGGCCGCTCTGATGCAGACACTGGGAGGTCAGGCGCGGGTCGCACTCCGGACAGCAGAACAGATCCAGCGTGGGATTATCACAGTCACACACCATCCGCCTGCACAGGACCCGGCCCGACTGCAGCACACACACACACACAGAGGTCAAAACCTAACTTAAAACTACTTAAATGTAAAAATAATTACTTTATTAGAAACACTTTACTATCTTGTTATTTTTCACACGTTTTTTCATGTAAAAAAATTGGCCTTGCATGCATGAAGCGAAAATTGGACAGAAGTATTATTATATTATATTATATTATATTATATGTGAAATAAAAATGACTGACAAATGTTAAAATAATATTATAAAATATTATTTGGATGTTAACATTTTGTAAATGAATATTTTACGTATAAAGTGAAATTTACCAGAAATGTGACGGAATAAAAAAAAAATGTTTTAATGATTTGTAAAAAAAAAAAAAAAATCGTAATAGTAATATTATTACATATTATTAAATATTATTACATTTTTAATGGATATTTAAGTTATATATTTAATTGAATGTTTTTAATGGATCTATTTAATCTCATATTTAAACTCATCACTTTAATATTGGTTGTACTGCCTTTAATATTTCTGTAACCACAGTTTTGTTTCTTTAATAAACTGATGGTAATTTTTTGCATGTGTATTAGTTCATATTATGCGTCTGATTTATCATTTATTTCTATAAAACGAATGTTTCTTGCTAAAAGAGTTTGTTGTGGAAAAACATCTTAAATGTCAGCCTGTTCTTGAGCAGCGTACGATGTCAAGAGTTGTTTTCGTCCTTTATTTTCCACAGTGAAGCTCGTGACCCGTGACTCATGTCTAATTTTGATTGACAGCTCTCCCTCTTCCACATCAATTAAGTGCTATCGGCTGATTAGAGCTGATTCGCTCGCTCTGTCCTTCACCGTCAGCGCTTTAATTGGTAGATTGATTATTTAATATCTGAAAAGCCATCGCGCTCGTCGCCTCCTCCAGATGCAAGAAAACATTTCAATTAAAGACTTAATTAGTGAGCGTGACCAGCCAAATTGATGGAGGTCAATGGCTTTAATGGAAATGTGACTCCTTCCACAGAGAGAAGCACAAAAACTATTTCACGACATATCTTCACATATGAGTCTGGCTGGAAATACTTTTCTAGGCTGTTTTATGTTTTAAAATGTTTTGTTTATTCAAACAGAATTATAACACATTTTTTATAAACATATCTATAAAGAATATGCATCTAATTTAATACTGATTAATTATTTTTAATATAATCCTAAACACTATATTATTGCATTTTTATAATATCATGTTTTTCTAAAATATTATATTATTTAGAATGTTATTAAACATGGATTTTCAATGATATTAGTTTTGAATCAAACTATTAAATATATATTTTATATTTGTATTGTTGTAGTTTTATTTTAGCTAACTAAAAGTTTAACCTTTATTATTTGAAGTAAAATAATGAAATAAAATAATAAAGAAACAATTTATTTCATTTGGTGTGTATAAAAAAAAGCTGAAATAAAGATGAATGAATCTGTACAGACAGATTAAAAAATAAAAAAAAACACAAGCATTTAAACTTTTAATTTAAATGGAAAATATATCATTAAAAATAATAATCATTTGTATTAATGAGAATCTATTAGTCTCACTATATGCTTTTTTCTTTAGTGAAGTGTGTGTGTGTGTGTGTGTGTGTGTGTGTACACGTATGCATATATTTAAGAAAATAAAAAGAAAATATTTATATTAATATAAATAAATGGATGGAAATATTTTCAAAATATATACTGAAGATTGTGCCATGAATGCAGCTGAGACACATAGAGCCTGTTGTTTCTGCTCCTTGACCTGTCCTTCACATCTCCGGCGGAGAGGCTGCTGATTAATGATCAGAGCGGATTCCCACGATGCATCACTCTCACTGACCTGACAGGAGCAGACCGAGCATCGGTCAGTGTCCAGCACCCAGATCTGTCCGTTGTGCTTGACCTTGCCGCGGTGGACGCAGTCTCCGGAGCAGTTGTGTCCGTGAGGACAGCGGCAGTCGTATCCTCCGTCCAGATTGAAGCAGACCGTGTCGTTAGTGCAGGTGCTGCGTCCTGTCCGGCACTCATCGATGTCTGCTGGAGCACACACACAGAGAGACGCACACATCGGTTTAGTTTTTAGCTGTTTTTGTGTGTGTGTGTGTGTGTGTGTGGGGGGGGGACAGCTGTACCTTTACAGGACTCTCCGTTGGCGGTGAACACCTCGTTGTCATGGTAACCGTCACGACACTCGCAGTGATACCAGCCAGGTAAGTTCACGCAGGTGGCGTGTGTTTCACACTGAACCAAACCCTCTGAGCACTCGTCAATGTCTGGACACACACACACACACACACACACATGGGTCATTATCTCTGCTCCGACACTGACTACATGAACAGCATTTTAAAGCATCGTAAGGAAGCCTGTTCTTGACGAGAAGACGGCAGCATTACACTGAGATTCAGAGCAAGAGCTGATCAAAACATTACTCCAGTTCATGATTTTAGCTCTTCCTCCAGAGTCAGAATCCAGACACGTATCAGTTTAGAGCTGCAGATTTCTCTCCTGATTCAGACCTGAACACTTCTTCACTCATATTTTAGTTAAAAAACCTCTTGGATTAGTTTGATCCGTCTTCTCCAGATGTTAGCTGATGGACTGTGGATTATTGTGATGTTTTTTTATCAGCCTCTCGTTCTGACGGCACCCATTCACTTGAATTAGGTCCCAGCGTGATCTCAATCATGTCTCTTTAAGTCTGACAGCTTTATACTCTTATTGGATGAGAGCTGGTGGTTTTTGGGGTCTGTTGTTGTTTTTCATCAGTTCTAGCAGTGAGTACATGTTGCATATCTCAGTTTGTATCTGGATGATTAGTTTGCAACACAAGCGCTTCATATTTCATGTTCATTTCCTGTGATCTCCATCTCTCAGATTACGTTGATGTTTCTGGGTGTTATGATGACATGATGGGACATGATTTATGTTCAATGATAAGCACATATCAACAAATCTTTGTGCCTCTCACAACTAACAGACCCCATAGAGTCATATTTCACCCCAAAAATTAAACAGTTGTATTGATGGTATATGAATAATATTTAGAATAATATTAGTGTTTTTATTCTATTGTATGTGATATATACTACTATATTAAATATAATATTATTATCATTATGTAGGTTATAATATCTTCTTAAATGCATGCATATATAATTTTATTATATGCAATATATAGATATGCATTATGCAATATAAATTAAATTTTAATAAACATTTTATTGTGCTAATAATATTATATATTCATTAATTATTATTTTTAATATAGTTATACATTTCCATATATGAAGTGAAAATTATGAGGTAATGACAAATTATTATATTTAATAAAATATAATATATATAATTATAATTATTAGATTATTAATAATTATGTTGAATAAAATATTAATATGAAACATTTTCTTTCATATATTTTCATATATAACATTTATTATTAATACTTAATTTTCTATTTTCAATGAGATGATTTATGACAATTACATAAATTATTTATATTTTAGATGTATTTTTTTTTATTAATGTATGCATCATGGTAGCATTTGTTGTATTTTATTTAAAAAAAAACAAAAAAAACAAACAGTAATTTTAACTGTTATAAATTAAGAAATCATTGTCTTACAGTAATAAGAATCATCAGTGAAAACAATACAAATGACTAAATAAATCAGAAGCGAGGCATCCTCTCAGACACAGTAATAAGAGTTTTGAGAAGGCAGGAAAAAACAATAATGCTCCTAAAAATAAACTTTTCATTTCTTTTATGCAGAATCATTCTTCTTTTGTTTCTTATGATTGTGGCGTGAAATATGATCTGGACGTGTTTTCATTCACGCGCAGACGGTGTTTGGTCCAAACAGCATTCTTCAGACAAATGGCTTTTGCAATTCAGACATAATGAGTGGAATGATATTAAATTAGACGGCGGGCGACATTAGAGCCATTATTAGTCAGACGCTGGTGGAGAGAGATTCTCTCAGCGATTAAACACAGGAGAGACGAGCCTCTGCTCTGATTAAAGCTGATCTCAGAGCGTTATGAGAATCAGGTGACCGTCAGCAGCTTAACAGGGTTTCTGGGAGGTTTCAGAGAGCATACTGATATTGCTTCTTGTGTTTAGTGACGTTGATTAATATCAGAGACGGAAACAGGAATGAATGAGAGGAACTCTGGACGGTTTTTCTCTGAACTGGGAAGCTAGTCTTGCAAGTCATTATCAGATGTGCATTTAATGCAGTCAAATCAATCACAGATGTAGGTGATAACATTTGCATGCATTTATTATTGTATTATATGCAATATATATATATATATATATATATATATATATATATATCCAAGTGGTCTTTAAAACCTTAAACCAATATGTGTTCTTGTTTTAGGACAACTTTGGTGAACTTTTTGTATTATTTAACATTATGTATTAGTACAATATTATTTATAATATCAATGTAATTAGAGATGTGTACATCTCTAATGACATTTGTTTCTTTCACATTTATTTCTCTTGTTTTCAGGTATTCAGGTATCACTGGTGTATAGTGAAGTTTATCAGTTCCTCCCTGAAGTTTCATTAATGAAGCCTGAGTCAAGCCGCTGCATACAACAAGCCAAACCTGCTCACATTTGTCATCTTAAAGGTTTGTTCTCCTACAACCTGAACCTTCAGGAAGAAGAATATGTGAGTCTGACTGTAGCTGGAAAGTTTTGGCCATCAGCTCAAACTTTGTCCGCAGTCTCTCCTCGTTGTAAAGCCACGCCACACTCCTCTATTCTGCTGCTCTCAAACCGCCGGAGATGAGCAGAAAATAGATGAGCAGATCTTTTTTTTTATAGCCGCGTCTGTTTGCTGCAGAATGCTGAAATCGCTCTTGTTCTTTGTAGCAGAAGAGTTTGCAGTTGGCAGAACAGACTGGCTTTGAAATTGAAAAGCCGTCTGGCCACTCGCTGCTGGAGAGAAGAAAAGAAAGAGAAAGAAAGAAAGAAAGCTGGGGCTGAAGAGCTGAATCAGTGTGGGATGCTTCTGTTTTTGTGCTATTTATATCAGAATAGATTTCAGGACGCTAAATATACTCGATAGATAACACGCGGTTTGTAATGATTTCATTTAAAGAATTTACTGTTTTGTGTCTGTGCGCAGATTTGTGCTTCTGGAGGCTTGTTTCCATCATGAAAAAAAAAATTAAAATGTAAATTTTATCAGAATTTCCGAAATATAATCAGAATTATGAGAAAAAAAAGTCCAAATTGAGTGATATACACTATGAATTGTAGGATTAAAAGTCAGAATTGCAAGAAAATAGAATTCCAAAATAGTGAGAATTGTGAAAAGGGGACAAAATTGAGAGATATAAACTTTTGTCTGTAAATTTGCGAATTCTAAAAATGCAGGAAAATAGAATTGTGAAATACAAACAGAATTTAGAGACATAAAAATTGAAAGACTAATGTCAAAATTTCATAAACAATAGTCCGAATTGTGAGAAAAGGGTCAGAATTGCAAGATATAAACTTAGAATTGCAATCTTTATCTGTGATTTGTGAATTCTGAGAAATGCGAGAAAATAGAATTGTGGCATCGCAAAGCAAATGTCAGAGTTTAGTAAAAATAGTGGGAATTGTAAGAAAAGGGACAAAATTGTGACTGTCCGTGAATGGCGAATTCTAAAAATGCAAGAAAATAGAATTGTGAAACACAAACAGAATTGCGATATATAAAATCATAATCATAAAATCATGTCTTTTATCTGTGAATTGTGAAAATAGAATTGCAAGATACACACAGAACTGTTAGATACTGTATAAAAATTGCAGGACAAATGTCAAGATTTAGCAAAATAGAATTGTGAGAAAAGGGATAGAATTGCGAGATATAAAAATTGTGAGAAAAAGGTTAGAATCGACTCAAACTCAGTTTTTGAGTTTATATAGTTAACTAACATGACTGAACAATACACTTTATTCAAATTTGTTAATGTTAGTTCATAAAAATACAATCTTTTATTTAGGGAAGCACAATATTGTATTTTTGCAGATATCCGATATTTTTCAAATCATTTTGGCCGATACCGATATATTTGCTTTTCCATTTGACACAAATTTATTTGTTAGAATTAAATAAACAATACTGAACTCTTTTTTTTTGACAGTGCATTGAAGCTTTGAGTGTGAATTGTGAAAATAGAATGGCAAGATACACACAGATCTGTGAGATACTGTATAAAAATTGCAGGAGAAATGCAAGAATTTAGCAAAATAGAATTGTGAAAAAGGGATAGAACTGTGAGATATGAAAATTGTGAGACAAGGGTCAGAATGGACTCAAACTTTGAGTTTATATCTCGCTGTTTTCATTTTCTTTTCTTCTTGCAATTCTGAGTTTGTCTTGCAGTTCAGGGTCAGACTTGTGAGATATAAAGCGAAATGTCTTTAAACTTTCAGTCTTCAGACTTCCTCACACATTCTGGCTAGGCTTTCTCCAGTGTGTCAACAAGCTTTACCGTCCAGTTTCATACTACGCCGTGTTTCTTTATCGTTCTCGCGTATAAATATTTTTTTTAGATCTCCAGCTCTGATCCTCCATCGCAGCAGCTCAAATGTTCTGAAATCATGGTGATGATGACACAGCTGAGCCGTTACATAACAGCAGCAGGAGTTTGTAAAACACCAGCACAAAAAAAGAGAAAAAGGCTGCAAGATTAAACAACAGCTGCAAACAAAGACGTGCTTCCTCTTCAAACACACAGAGACGCACAAACGCATGACGGCATCCTCTGAGACGCGCCATTTACATGAAACGAGCCTCTCGTGAGAAACAAAAGACCTTAATTAAGCACCACTAATTAACTGTGTGTGTGTGTGTGTGTAAATAAGTCATGAAATCCTGTGAATGTACAGGTGAAAACAGCCCACGAGCGCCAACACCAGCAGTGCATTGTGGGAAAACGCTCATGAAGGTTTACCATGGCAACCATAGTTTCCACTAAAATAGTACAGATTGTGTTGATATTAATTATCAGTCATCAAAAAGACTTTACAATTACTAAAACGCAACAGTAGTTAAAGTTAAAGGTGATTTTGGCCTAAAATGTTTTGTAATATTTCTGAAAGACGTCTCTTCTTCTCACCAGAGCAGTGCATTCATTTAATCAAAAGTACAGTAAAAATTATGAAATATTATTCTAATATAAAACAGCTGTTTATATTTGAATATGTGTTAAAGTGTAATTTATTTCTTTGACATCATAAGTCTTTAGCATCATTACTCAAATTATCCTTCAGAAATCATAATAATATATTGTATATGCAGTAAACATAAATATATTGTGTAAATATAAACCTTTATTTTCTTATAATCTTACTATAAATACAGACATTTATTAGCACTGAATATTAATACTATATAAATAAAACTCTTTCTAGAATTAGTGAGGAATTAGTTAATTAGTTAGAGTTATGTATTTCAGCTATTTTTTGGATTACTTAAATGTAATCTGTCTATAAGCATATTAAAATATATAGATAATTAGTAGTGAATTTTTGGAAATGGATTACTGTGATTACTGTAGTATATCTGAGAGACGTGGAAGCTCTGTGTGTTTCTCCAGGGGCCGGATCCGCTCACACAATCACTCCCAACACAATGACTTCATGCAACATTACAATCCAATCTCTGCAAATACAACATCAAAGCCAAAACGTAACAAGATGTGAAATTCAAACTGGCTCGTATTTACCGGCAGACAACGGCTTCATTTCTCGCTTGGGGCGTTAAAGAAAGAAAGACCTCAGCAAACCACGAGCCGAAACGAACGGGGATGAAATGAGAGTTTCCTCTTTCAGTTTGTGAGCCGTGAGCGACGACCGATGACCTTTGACCTCTAATGAGCAGCAGACGCAAGAAATCCTGCACTCCTGCACTGATCTTCTCTTCCACCAACACACCCACATTATCTTCATCATCCAGCATTGCCTGCAGCATCCTAAATATCAGTAGTGAGGACTCATAAGAAGTAAAAAAAAATCAGCTAAAGTTTACTGCACTATTTTTCATTATAAAATGGCATATACATATTTTGGTGTGTGTCATTTGTTAACATTAGTTAATGCATTAACTAACATGAATGAACAACAAACATTACATTTATTACTTTATTCAAATTTGTTAATGTTAGTTCATACAAATACAATCTTTTATTTAGGGAAGCACAATATTGTATTTTTGCAGATATCCGATAATTATTTTAATCATTTTGGCCGATACCGATATATTTGCTTTTCCTTTTGACAAGAACTTATTTGTTAGAATTAAATAAACAATACTGAACATTGTTTTTTTGACAGTGCATTGAAGCTTTGAGAATAACTATGGCCTCAATAAACTATTTATTAATTGCATCACCCCCTACCCCCCCCTACCCTAACATTTTATTTTAAGATTACATTTTTTTTAGATGGTCTAAAGCAAAAGGGTTGATGATTTTTTTTAAATAAAACATATGTATTAATGAATAAATCAGTATATATATATATCAAATATTTACATTTAAAACCATTATCGATCGATTCTGAAATCAGTCCAATAATATCATGCATCCCTACTTTCATTGTTAGTTCATGTTAGTTCACTGAGGATTAACTAATGTTAACAAACACAACTTGTGATTTTAATAATGCATTAATAAATGCTGAAATTCAAATTCATATTAAGTAATGAACCTTATTGTAAAGTGCTATCCATATTTCATATCACAATATGTTAACATGATGCTTTATTACTATTTCAATTTTATTTGATATGAATATAGATAATTTTATATTTTACACAGAAATAAGTTCAGTTTATTAATTGTCAAAGTCAACAGCAGAGAAACTTTTTGCAGAGAAATAAGGTTTGCTTTTCTTCAGATAAAGAAGATTTGACGGGTGGCTCGATTCAGGAAGATATCATGAAAGGAATAACAGATGCATTGTGCAAGCTGACCCACGGAG
>JAUMHI010000074.1:600672-612005 GCA_032359435.1 Enteromius unitaeniatus
CTAGGGTGATAACATGTTGCAATGTTGTTAGGGAGTTCTGGGTGGTTGCTAAGATGTTTATGTGTAGCAGTATTTTTGTTGCCACGTTCTGGGTGGTTACTAGGGTGTTAGGGTGATAACATGTTGTTATATCCTTATTAGGGTGTTCTGGGTGGTTGTGAGTGTTGCAGAATTGTTATCATGTTCTGGGTGGTTGCTAGGCCATTGATGGGGGTTGCTAGGGTGATAACATTGCTATATCCTTTTTAGGGCATTCTGGGTGATAACATGTTGCAGTGTTGCTAGGGTATTAATATAGGGGTTTTAGGGTGACAACATGCTACAATATCATTGTTAAGGTTTTCTGTGTGGTTTCTAGGGTATTCATATGCAGTTGCTAGGGTAATAACATGTTGCTAAATCATTGTGGGTGGTCGATACATCGGCATGTTGCTGTATCATTGCTAGGAAAGCTGTCGATATGAAAACCCTTGAAGGACACAGAGCACATGTTGCTGCACTGAGATGAATCCAGACTATCATAACAAAGACTGTGCTCAAAGCCTCCAGTGGCAGACGCCTACTGAGTTACATCGCACTGGGGTTTTTATATCACTTCTTTTGAATGTACAACTGAGAGCTGCTGTGCTTGAATGAACCTAATTGGCTCTTTTATTGTATTAGCCTGACTAATTACTAACAGGAAGTCCAAACACTTATTTACATCCTGTTTCATAGCCGCAATCCCAATAATCCATATGATGCAATGATATATGACGATTAAAACTGCACAATTTCTGTAAGAGTCTGAGAGGCAATTAGTGGAGGAGCAGCAGTAAACGCTTGAAAATAATTACAACAATAGTCCATATTTACAGAGGAAATATGAAGTGAGTGGTACTGTAGCAGGGAGTTGACTCGTGGGGCTCAGATATGCTGCTTCAGCAGCTGAAGTCAAACACCAGGGAAGCACATCCTCTTTGTCAGCATTTAATGCATCAAGATACCTGTGACGACCTGTGAGGAGCTGCTAGAAATTATGATGCAAAGTGTAATGTTTCATATTGATTTGATTTGATTGGCAGCCAGCATTTAGAGTGAACATTTACGTGCGAATGACTGCGCACACAATCTTAATTTTGTCTGCTTTTACAGTATAATTAGATAACTTAATTAAGATATTTAACATTTTATTTCACAGATTGTATATTTGAAATATTGTGTCTAACTACGTTGGCAGATGGCAAATCTGCCAGTTCAGTACACTGAATACTCTCCCAGTATATCCAGAATACATAGAAGTATCTGATCCCGTTTTGAGTTTTGCTTTTCAAGTAAAGTTATCTAGTAAAGTGTCATATATCTATCTATCTATCTATCTATCTATATATATATAGAGAGAGAGAGAGAGAGAGAGAGAGAGGTGGGGCAAAAATGTATTTAGTCAGCCACCAACTGTGAAATAATTGGTAAATTCCTGGGTACAATTAGTATTTGGTCATCTACAAACAAGCAAAATTTCTGGCTCTCACAGACCTGTATCTTCTTCTTTAGTCAGCTCCTCTGTCCTCCACTCGTTACCTGTATTAATGGTGTCCGTTTGAACTCGTTATCAGTATAAAAGACACCTGTCCACAACCTGGACAATTGGTCACAATTGTAGACCAATTATTAGAAAATTGAAGACATGCAAGACCTCGATCGAATCTCCCTCGATCTGGGGCTCCATGCAAGATCTCAACCTGTGGGGTCAAAATGATCTCAAGAACTGAGAGCAACAATCCCAGAACCACACAGGGGAGCTAGTGAATGACCTGCAGAGAGCTGAGACCATAGTAACAAAGGCTACTATCAGAAACACACTGCTCCGCCAGGGACTCAATTCCTGCAGAGCCAGACGTGTCCCCTGCTTCAGCCAGTACATGTCCAGATCCGTCTGAAGTCTGCTAAAGAGCATCTGGATGATCCAGAAAAGGATTGGGAGAATGTCACCTGGTCAGATTAAATCAAAATAGAACTTTTTGGTGAAAACTCAAGTTGTGTTGTTTGGAGGAGATTGCATCCAAAGAACAATCTACCTACTCTGAAGCATGGGGGGGGGGCGACATCATGCTTTGGGGCTGTTGTTCTGCAAAGGGACCAGGACGACTGATCCGTGTAAACCAAAGAATAAATGGGGCAATGTATCGTGAGATTTTGAGTGAAAACCTCCTTCCATCAGCAAGGCATTGAAGATGAAACGTGGCTGGGTCTTTCAGCATGACAATGATCCCAAACACACCGCCCCGGGCAACGAAGGAGTGGCTTCGTAAGAAGCAATTCAAGGTCCTGGAGTAGCCTAGCCAGTCTCCAGATCTCATAGACAATCTTTGGAGGGAGTTGAAAGTCTGTGTTCCCCAAAACATTACTGCTCTCAAGGAGATCTGCTGGAGGAATGGTCCAAAATACCAGCAACAGTGTGTGAACACCTTGTGAAGACTTACAGAAAACCTGACCTCTGGCCTTGCCAACAAAGAGTATATGCCAAAGTAGAGATTAAATTTTTTTATTGACCAAATACTTATTTTCCACCATAATTTGCAAATAAATTCTTTACAAATGGAATTGGTGTGTGTTGAGTGTGTGTTTCTCACCTGTACAGGAGTAATCATCGATGCGGATGAAGCCGGTGTGGCAGATACACATGAAGGAGCCGGCGGTGTTCACACACTGTGTGTTCTCACGGCAGTAGTGCCTTCCCTCCGCACACTCATCGATATCTGCACAGAAAACATCACATCAGCTCAGACTCACGCGCCGGGAGACTTTACACGCTGAGGGCTGGAGCCAAGTCAGATATTTACAGTACAGGGTTATTATAGGTTACTCAAACCTTGAAACACATTTCTGTTACTTTATATACGCACTGACTCAAATAAAACGTTTAAAAACAGTTGAAAACCCTGCAAAATTGTGAAATATTTATTGACTATATAAAAAATGTATGGTGTAGTATATAAAAACAAACATTATATTTCAGCTTGCTGCAAAGCAACAGTTCTCTTTTTTAACTTTATGTACTAAAATATCTTCATTTGTGATCCTGGAGCAGAAAACCAGTCATCAGCAGCAGCACAGGTGTATTTGTAGAAATAGACAACAATTATCACATTTATGCCAAAAACCATTAGGATATTAAGAAAAAATTGTCTGATTCCAGTTTTCTTATTATTTAACCCTTCTGCATTTGAAATTACTGAAAATGTTTTAGTGATGATATGAAAATGATTTCTTGTTCCTCTGACTGAAGTAAACAGATATGAATGACTATTTTAGTTGTTAAACACTGATATACTGGCTGTCTGGGCATTTTTAGCTGCTGAGATATGAGGGTTTTGTATTGGATTCAAGTGTCCGTCGGATGAAATCAGTGACTTTTTATCCGTGACATTTCCGGGGAAAGTTTGGTGAGAAGCGAGGGCAGAGCTCATGTGTCATGACTCCTTGAATTTATCGCAGCGAGATCAAATAAAAGGTATTAAATCAAATCTCATAGACTTACAGATCTAATAAAAAGCCTTATGAATTTTCACCAGCGCCGAACTGCTGCATTTGTGATAAATTCAGAGTGGCTTTATGGCTCAAGACTTCAAATGAAACTTTAACCCAATTTGCTTCGAGCTGGTGTCCTTCAACGAAACTTCTCTTCTTTAATGCACTTAGCTCACGCTTCTTCTGCGAGTTATTCTTCAGGAATACCCAGGAATTATCCTGCTACAGTAATGATAGACCTGGCATCCCTAACCTGCACAACATGATGAAGAAGCTGATGGCCAGCTCTTCTGAGGAGCCTTAAAGACAGCAGCAAATCAGCAACAGAGAACAGAATACATGAATGGAGTTATACACGGATATTTATATTTGGCGTGACGTTGCAAATATTGACAATATCAACTTTCGATTATGAAAAAGCTAAAGGTCAGTTCGAACATTTTGTGTTCACACTGCCTCTGAAACTTTCGTCCATCATAAAAAAATCTGATTCGATTCTATCGGATGTGTTTTATCATCAGCAGCAAGCATTCTGATAGGAAAGATGATGAATGTGTAAAAAATTATAAATAAATGAAGAGAAAAAAAACACATACAAACATTTCATGCAATGGCCTTTTTTTGTTCAGTTAGTTTTTTTTATATCTGTGTATATGCCCATTAAGATGCATGTTGTTTATACTAAGATACATTAAATTATAAACATAATATTCACATATACATACACACACGTTTTTTTAATTGCATAACATGTTTCAGTGTGTTTGTGTGTACAAAGACATGATATTATAGATTTGTATTATATAAATAATGATTTTAATACCACTATCCTACCTGCAGCTTTTGTTTCTTTTTCTTTTGATGTTATTTTATTTTTATATTATCATATTAAATCCAATTATCACACCCACAACCTAAACATAAGTTAATAATAAAGATAATATAAAATCTTATTTCTTAATCTTATAAATAAGACTATTTAATTACATAATATAATATACATCAAGTTGCATTGAATTATATATATATTTTTATTGTTTGTTTGTATACATAGACATGATATTAGATATTATTGTATTTTATAAATGTTATTAATATTAATTAAATAATAAATACATTTTCACAGCTGTTACATTGTTTATATATATATATATATATACACACACACACAATAAAATATCTTGTTGAGGTTACTTTCTGCAAACAAGTTACTTTGTTTTCCTCTGTATTACCTGATAGATGTCCTGCTTATTAATATAACTTCTGAAAGTGTCTTACAGTTGGCCAAAATATAACGCTTGGGGTTTTTGTTTTGAAAAAAACAAATAATCAAGCCCAGCAGGTAACAAAAAAATAACACAAAAGTAGCATAATGCTTTACTTTCCATTAAAGTGCAATACTTATCGCAGTAAGTAACTTTTTTAAGCATTACTTTAAGCAGAATCTCTCCCAGCGCTGAAAGCAAGTGCTTCATCTGATATTATCACCAGATCAAGAGCTGCTTCTCTTTTAATAGCGTGGGTTAGAATTAATTTTCAGTTCACAGACGCTAATATTTATAACATTTCTGAATGATTTCCATGAATTGACTCGCGTAGAGCACAAATGATTGGAAACATGTTTAGTTCCAGTACAGCAGCAGAGAGCTGAGCTGCGGTCCTCTCCAGCACATTAACATGGAGAAGCGGTCGAGGACGTCGTTTGTGTGAGAGATAAACCAGGGGAAGGGAAATCCATCTTTTTTTCTGAGATCTGCTCCTTCTGTTCTCTCAGCAAAGGCCGATCAATCACAGCGAGCGCTCATGAATCAGTCTGACGGAGACACACGGCTCTGTTCACATCTCCACTGGAGTAAACATGGAAGAAACAGCCCAGATAAAGCATCTAACCCACGCTATTAGAAGAGAAGCAGCTCCTGATCTGCTGATAATATCACTTGCTTTCAGCGCCGGGAACGATTCTTCTAAAAGAAATGCATCACAAAGCATTAAAAAGTAACTTACTGCTAAACTTAGTTGCATTTAATAAAAAGTAATGCGTTATGCTACTTCTGTATTCCTTTTTGTTACCTGCTGGATTTGATTATTTGTTTTGTCAAACGTTATATTTTTGGCACTTTCAGAAGTCATATTAATCGGGTAAAACAGAGGAAAACAAAGTACCATGGGTCACTTATTTGCAAAAAGTAACATCAACAAGATATCTTGTTGTACAAGTAACTAAAGTAGCAAATAAAAGTAATGTGATTACGTAACTCATGTACTTGTGATGTGTCTAGAACAATATTAATAACACATATTGTAAGATATTACGGAAATATAACTTTTATTTACATTAGCAAAATATTATTACATAATATATATTATTACATATTTTTGTGTGTGCGTGTGTGTTTGACAATTTTTTTTTTAATTTTACTTTTGGTTATTTTAAGTTATATTACAAGTTAGACAAGAAAATAATTAAGAATTGTTGCCTTGACCATAATTTATTTATATTTTATTTCAACTAATGTATTTTTAATTTAAGTAATTATTATGATTAGTATCATTGATGTATTACTATAGCTTTTATTGGTTTTCTGGATTACTTTATTTTTCTGAATTAATTAATACATTTTATTTTATGTGTTAATTTTAATTTATAATTTTGTGTCTTGTGACATTTCGGTTACTTTTTTATTTTATTGATTTTATTCATTTTTATTTCCCTTTTTGTTATTTTAGTAGTAAATGAAATAAAAAAAGATAAATGTCACTTTGGCAGCTTGTTAATATCTATTTATATATAATTTAATTTAATTTCATATTAGATTATATGATAAATTATATGAAAAAAATTTTTTGTTTGTTTTAGTAAACTTTTTTCAACTTTTTCATCTTTGCCTTTTTCTTCTAATATAAATAAACACTGTTAAACTGCTCCCTGTTGTCCTGACCTCTCCTTATCTGAGCGTTGCATAAATGATAATAACCATAATCCATTTCAACATATATATACATATATATGTTAGATAAGTTGTGATGTATATGCTTGTGTATTTTATGGGAGCATATCTGGCCTCAGAGGAGCGCTGGTTTGTGCTGGTTTCTAGTGGTGGTTCTCTTTCAGCTGTTGGTGGCGTGATGTTTTCTATCTGCTGATTTCTCGCTCTATCTCTGAGCTCAGTGTTGTCTGTCTGCTGGCAGGAAGATAAAACACGTGTGTTTTCCTGACAGACCTGCTGCTAAAATAACACTCACCTCCCACAGATCAGTGGCTGATGTCCCAAACACACACACACACACACACACACACCGCTGGAGTCTCTCAGCAGATGCAAACGCTACAGTCCAGCACAAATACAAGTGTTCAGATCAGTCAGTCTGAAGAAATACGACCCTTAATAAATCTGACCCTAAATCAGCACAATATTCTTTCTGTTTTTCAATTTTACCAAACGTTTTAGTCATTTAGTTGTGTGTTTGTCATTTACTGTATATTATTTGTATTCATTTATTTATTGATATTGAATTTAGTATTTTCAGTTTTCACTTCAATTGTACTTAAAGTTTAAGTAATTTAATTAAGTAATTTATGTTATTATTAGTATTCTATTACTACTTTATAGTAATATATATCTTAAAAATATTGTTACATGCTTGTATTTTAAGTTTTTACTTCAAATGTAAACATTTTAAGTTAATTCTGTGTGCTTGTCATTTTTATTAGGTTTTGATATTTAAGAAAAAATAATCGTTTTATTTCATTTTATTTTAACTCATAACATAAAAGAAAAATGAGAAACGTTATAAATGAATCTGATTTGTATATAATGTTTGTCATTCGTGTTGTTCTGATGTCTATTTTCCCACAGTGATCAGTCACATGACTGCGGACGACTCATCTGATTTGCTCAAAGAACCATGTGACCAGAAGAGAGCGGTTACAAGCAGAGATCCTCATTAAGCGAAACCACGACTGAGATGAACAGAAATGCCATGGCACTGAGATCCCCAGGTAATCCCTGGCTCAGAAACATGTGTATGATGTTAGCAAGGTTAAGTTCCTCCAGACTTTCCGAAGAAGACAAAGCACATTGATTTCTTTAGTGTTCAATAAACACCCCAAGCTTCATCTGAAAGAAGTTTCTCCAGCACTTCACAACTCCTGCCGATCTTCTGCTAACTAGCCAGTGTTTAACATGAACAGACGAGCATCAGCCAGACAGAAGAAACCTTAAACGTGTTTTAAGAAAGAATACGATTCGGGAAGATGAGGACAAAACTAACAGTAACCTAAAACATCTTCTCTGATGCCTGGTCTTGAGTCGCTCTCACAGCTGATAAATCTCCTCATGATCTGAAGAGCGCCGTCATTTAAAGAAATCCAATTTCACTCCAGATTTTGTCTGATTCACAATTCAACCTAAATACCATTACAGTTGTTTAAACTTGAAACTAAATGAGCTTGTTTCTAATCTGAGGTCTACTGCAGGTGTCAGAATACTTGTGATGGAGGCATGTTTATCATGGTGTAGCATCTCCTTTCAGAACAGTTGAAGACGTCTGGGTATCAAGGTTATGAGTTTCTGGAGTTTAGGTGTTGGAGTTTAGTCCCATTCTTGCCTGATATGGGTTACCAGCTGCTGAAGGGTTAGTGGTCATCTCTGATGTATTGTTTAATGGTGCTCCTGATGCTCTCTTTAGGTCAAAGATCTGGTTTAGATCTGGTGTGTGGTTTAGTATTGTCCTGCTCAAATGCACAAGACCTTCCCTGACGTACAGCTCATCTGGAGGGGAGCATATGTTGCTCTAATACCTTTATATAAACTTCAACATTCACAGTGTCTTCCAGAACATGAAGCTGCTCGTATACTCCTCCATATCATCAGAGATGCTGCCTTTGAACCGAACACTGATAACACACTGAAGATCTCCTCCTCTTCATCTCGAAGGACTCGGAGTCTGTGATTTACAACAAGAATACCTAATCTGGACTCGACTGACCACAGAACAGTCCATTTTAAGAGAGTCTTGGCCCATGTGAGCTTCTGGACCATGTTCACTCATGGCTAGTTTTATCACGATAGAGCTTTAGTTGTCATCTGCAGATGTCTCGGAGGATTGTGTTTACTAACAGTGGTTTCTGGAAGTATTCCTGAGCCCATTTAGTAAAGTCAATGACAGAATCATGTGATGAGTGTCGTCTGAGGACCTGAAGACCACGGGCATCCAACAAACATCTCTAGCTTTGTCCCTTACACACCAGATTTCTCCAGTTTCTCTCAATCTGTAGATGATGTTATGCCGAAACTCAAAATTGAGTTTGACGTGGATGTTTTTAAAGTATTCCTCTTTAGACACTCTTTCACAGCTCGGAGAGCCCATGTTTACTTCTGAGAGACTCTAAGACATGTCTTTTATAGTTAATCATGTTACAGACCTGATATGAAGAACATAATTAGTTGCTAGATGTTCTCCCAGCTCAATCTTTTCAATTGTCTTGCTTTTTCAGCCCTTTGTTGCCCCTGTGCCAACTTTTCTGAGACCTGTAGCACAGGTAGCACATTTCAAATGAGCTCATTTAGTGGATAAAAGTCTAACATTTCAGTTTAAACATTTGCTATCTAGTTCAGTTTTACTTTTTCAGTTATTTTTATTCTTTATATTAATTCTTATTCTTTATTCTTTATATTTTCATTTTTCCAGGGATATAATGAGATGAAAAGAATTAATTTTAAATTAATTTAATTTATATTTAATTACTTTGATTGTTAATTCATTAATTCATTTGTTCACTTTTTATTAATTACTGTATTTATTACTTTTCCTTCCTTTCTCCATTTTTTCCTTCAAACTAATTTCTGCTGGCTCTGGGCTGGTCTGGTGTTTAGGTCTAAGCTGGTTTCTGAGCAGATGAAAGCCTCCGAAGGTTGTTTCTGAATGGCTGTAACGGCGAGGGACTGCGGTCTTCTGTTGGTGACAAACGAGAGCCGCTGTCGGTCTTTTCTCCGAGGGACGCTCGGCTTTATGAATCACTGTGCTTCATTTTCTGTTAAGAGAGCGCTTTGTACAAGACAAAACAATTCATTAGGATTAATACTGCCTGCCAGAGTCCATTCGCTCTCGCTGCATCGCCGGGAACTTTATTCACTTCTCTGCTTCTACCTGTGAGTAAACGAGCCGCTTCAGAGCCATTTATCAGCTTGAGACTGCAGTCACACTCTCACACCACTCGCTCAGTTTACCAAACCTCACTCTTTGTTTAGCATACTTTATTTAGCCCCATTATGCCTTTTCAAATATTTCATGCAGTGTGTCACGTAGCTGTATGTGAACATAAAAAGTTGTGACGCTGACAGTGCACGATAAATGAAGTTTTTGTCTATCAAAAAGAGTCAGCTCACATTCTCTTAAAAGAGTCATCAGCAATTTGAATCTTTTTCTGTTACGGCCACACGTCACAAAGTAACATATTTGCATAATGCCCGCCCACGTTCTACATCGCAAACAACTAGCCCCACCCACAAACTGTATAATTTCCAGGTGGATTACATCATGTCAAGAAGACGCTATGCACTGTCATTCAGTTATGGTAATGGTTTCCTTTTTAGACACGCTCTAGCGGTAGACCAATCATAAAGGACTGATCTGATTGGCCAGTCATTTAGAAATGGGGTAAAATTAAATCTATAAGTGTTTTTTGACCTTGCATACATGTAAACCTGTTTAAGAGACTTAAAGGGCATAATCGTCTTAAATCGTCTTAAACTTTCGTCTAAGTAAAATAATAATATGTATCTTATTTCTTGTAAAAAAAAAAGGAAAGGAATAAATAATCATTTATTTATAATAACAAAGTCAATAAATTAATACAAATTTAAAAATAATAAAATTGAAACATAATATATGTATATATATATATATATATATATATATATTGCATCCTTTTCTTTTCATACTGTACCTGTAGTACTAATGCTGTAATAAAAAAAAGAATAAATTATCAAACTTTTGATAAAAAACATTTTTGCATCTTTTACCTCAGTTGTTTTTTTCATTGACAAGTATGGTCTGAACTCAAAACAAATATTAGTATATTCAATAATGATAAATAATATTATTTATTAAATTTATTGTATCTAAAAGAGTCTGAGAGACACACAAGCTGATTGTAGACTGTGTTTTCAGTGTGAATTTAATGATTGAAATGGTTGTGTGTAAAGCGTTCTTAACGTCAGCTTCATCAGTGAATGAGTTCAGTCTGCTCTGTTCTGACTCTTTTCTGTTAAACCCGCGTCACACACATCTCTCATCTACAGTAATTACATTCCAGATTCAACTGCACTCTTACAGTCGCTGCCAATTACCCCCGATCATCTACAGGAAGTGACATCGCTCTCTGATAGATCTCATTTGAATGAGTGGTATAACTGCAAATGAACTGGGTTGAAGTCGAGTCAAGGACACGCAGCTATTAAAAATGCTCGAATGGATCGATCGTGTGAAATCCACTGAAGAGCTGGGTGCTTCAAGAAAATTCATGCTTTTCAACAAAGACGCAATACATCTGTCAAACGTGACAGTAAAGACATTTATAGTCCCACAAAAGATTTATGTTTCATAGAAATACTGTTCTTTTGAAGGTTGTAAAAAAATCCAGAAAAATTAAATGTATGACAGTTTCTATAAAAATATTGAGCAGCATGACTGTTTTCAACACTGATGATAATCAGAAATGTTTGTTGAGCAGTAAATCATTGTATCTCCCTTTTCTGTCAAAGATACTAGAAAAGGTAGTATCCTCACAATTATATTCCTTCTTAGAGAAAAATGGTATC
>JAUMHI010000074.1:637026-656082 GCA_032359435.1 Enteromius unitaeniatus
AGGCACAAGACAACACCTACTTTCCCGTTACACTTTTCACACCATTTAAATTTTTTAATTGTCCCAACTCAATTTATTTACTTATCTGTCTATGTTTTGTGTTAACTGTGTTTATTTATTTATTTATTTTAATTTAGAGGTGTCGCCCTTCATTTTTTCACTGCTTTACATTTTTCAGGATTCACAGAAATCTTTTGTAACATTATAAATCAACTTAACTGTTACTTTTGACCAATTTAATGCATGCTTGTTATATAAAAGCATATTTCTTACATACTTTCTTACATACATCAAACTTTTTATCATGTTTTTCAGCATTGATAATGATCAGAAATTTTCTTGAGCAGCATATTAAAATGATTTCTAAAGGATGACCATGTGACACTGAAGACTGGAGTAATGATGCTGAAAATACAGCTGAACTTCACAGAAATAAATTACACTTTAACACATATTCGCATAAAAAACAGCTGATTTAAAACAGAATAATATTTCAGAATTTTTACTGTTTTTTTGATCAAATAAATGAGGCTTTGCAGAGCAAAAACATACTGACCTCAAAGTTTTGAACAGTAGTGAATATCTGCAGGAACTTTACATATATATATATATATATATATTTATAATGTAATCTAAAGAGATCAAGCTAATATAATCCTCTGAGCTTCCTTCATACTAAATATTACATATCAATCAACGAGTGTGAAATCTTGTCTAACTATACAGTAATGACGGCTTTGATCAGCGACGTCTAAAACTGTACATTAAGTGCAAATGGCCACTATTAGATTTAATGCATAAAGGAAAAATAAATTAGTAGAGGATGAAAGCCAACGACCCTTCAGCAGCATCCCAGACGGAACATATCTGTGATTTTGTACATGCAAATGACAGACAGAAACACGTCTTCTTTTATGGCTAAGCAGTAATCAGCGTCTCCGTGGAGACTGAAGCGGGAGGCGGGTGAGAAATCTCGTCAAGAGCCGCAAACGACCTCCAGCCTCCCCTCATCTGCCAATTAACTCTGGAGATATTTAACAACCTGAAGCGACACTCCAAGTCTTAAAGAGGCTCTCTGACACACACACACACACACACACGTGCTTCAAATGAGTGTGTGGGTTTATAGTGTAATAAACCACAGTTATGAGTGTGATTTACAACAAAGAACACGTGCTTCCTCTCAAATTAGTTAACAGAAATATGCAACTTACAGCTAACATCATACTGTGGACTATATAATACATATTTTTGACAAATAGTATGTGAAACAGCACGCAACAATAAATATTAGTTTATACACCAATAAACAGCATTGTACTATTGTAAATGCACAGTGTGCATGTTACTTATATGTTGCATAATGCATGTGTTGTTAAATGTTGCATGCTTATTTCAGTGTTTAGTTTCAAGATATAAATATAATTTTAGCTTTTAATTAAATTTTAGTATATTAAGTTTAACTAAAAACAATGATAGATTTTGTATTGGCAGCTAGCTGAAAGCATGCAGAAAAGCCACATACAGCACACAGTTGAGAAACAGTAAGATAAGTATGTTATCGTGCATGTGTGCTGATCCATAGTGAAGATGAAACACCTTGAATAAGCCATGAGCGCTGTTCCTCTGTCCGACCCAGAACGACGTGTCTTCAGGGATCTCCATCAGAGGAACAGCAACCACCCGCTCATAGATCCTGAAACATCAGGCACATTTCAGGATTCTTACAATATTCTATTGAATGCATTGTTTTCATTTGGGAAAGAAATTCTGTTAGTAATATTGACACATTTTATTAAAGATTTATTTAAAAAAATGCTAAAAATGTTTTATTGTTTTTTTCCCAGTTTTTCAGTCTAATAGCACTCTTAAATTAAGATGCAGTTACTTCAGAAGTAAATAAAATAAAAATCAAAGCTTTTTTCCACCTTGGTGTGATTTTTTTTTTTTCCTCATATTTCTGATATAAAAGTCAGAATTACAAGAAAAAAAATGCAAATAAAAATTGCAAGAGATAAATACGAAACATAAAGTAAAAATATAATTAATATCAATGGTATTGTTTTGATATAACGTCAGAATTGTGAAATTTTAAGTAAAAATGACTAAATGTAAAGAGTAGTGAAATATAAAGTAAAACTTGTGAGATGTAATCATAATTGTGAGATACATTTTGACATGTTTTCATATAATTTTTGACTCTTGTTTATATTAAAACAGGTCTGTAATTACAGAACAACATACACTTACTGTACATTCAAAACACAACTAAAGTCTTACTACATTATGTAGGGTATATTTATCTTGTTTCAAGGTCAAAAAGGCCAGTGCATTTGATTATATTCTGAAGGAAATTTCACGTACTTATTGCAGTCCACATAGAGCGCCACATGTGAAGCGCTGATGGAGACGGACACTTTGTGCCACTGATCGTCGGCCAGCATGTAGGGGAAGATCTCTGTGTACGTCTGCTGGCCTTTGGTCTGGAAATGAAGACGTACTTCACTCTTCTGACCGCTGCTCTCCAGCTCCAGCAGCCTAGAGAAATACAGTCAGTGAAATAATCATGAAGAAGGAAGGTATCACTGTTTGTGCTCCAAAATGATCATTCCCAGAACTGCTTAAGAAGAGCTGAGCTGAGCTGTTACTGACCCAGCCAGAATAATGTCAGCCGCTGAGCAACGAGCTCCATGTGATTGTGCTGGACAAGCAGCACTCAAAATATACTATACTTCATCATTTGTTCCCACTAAACATCATTGACAGCAGAGGACACAGCGGGATCTCTGACACATGGATAGACCTGCGAACAAAAGAATTGTGTTGCATATTTTGCAGCATTCGCAAATAAAGCGGTCCGAATCCACGCCCCTGGGGCACATCACCGGCAGGAGGGCTTCATGCATGTCTCTAACCACCTGAGTTGCATCTATCTAACTTTACAATCGTCCTCCATAACAATATCCCAGGAGATTCCCATCACATGCTGACCACCATAGATTCTGTCCAGCCAGTCCTCGTAGAGAGAATGTGCTTTGTTTTGGCACAGAGGGGGTCTGCAAGCTCCACTTTTTGATTAATATCAAACAAAACCATAGTATGCTGTTCAGTATATGACCAGAGGCTCATATTTTATTGGCCTGCTGGGACTATAAACTGTATTATAACCATATGCTTTTATTTACAGTTATTATTAATGCTTACAGGCATGGTTTTGTCATGTAGACATGAATGCATAATGAATTTAGGTAATATTAGATTCACATATATAGGTATATTATATTATTTATTATTATTTTATTATTATTATTTTAAAAACAATACAAAATGTGTACTAAAAGTCAGAATTTGTATGTTTTTTAAAAATATATAATACTTTCATCAAGGACACATTACATTGTTCAGACGACATGTATAATGTTACAAAAGATTATAATCATACACTAAAAAAATGAAGTTATGATGCTACAACCTGATCTCACGGCAATTCGTACATATTTTACGAGGTGGCTAATTCGTACTAATCCGTACGACCACACTCGTACGAATTCATACAATTTCTTCTACATCATACGTATATTACGAGTTGCCAATTCGTATGAATTTGTACGATTGACCTAAACCTACCCAACACAGGGTTTTAGACAAACCGTACAAAATCGTATGGGTGAGGTTGTACGAATTAGTACAAATTTGACACCTTGTACAAATTGGTCGTGAGACTGTGTTGGATTCTAAAAAAATCAGCTTTGATCACAGGAATTTAGAAAGAAAACGAATTTTAGTTTATTATAATATTTGAACATTTTTGATTGAATAAGAAGATATTTGTTCGCAGTCAGACTGACAACCTGTCTTTGTGATTGCTTCGTTGCTGTGTATTTGTTTTTGCATGCAATAGATCAGCGTATATTTACTCTCATTTCTAGTATGATATTGCAGCACTCAGTCTTTCTCATCACAGACTACAAACTCCCAGCCGAAGCTGAAACATGGTTTCTGTAGATTGAGGCGGATACAGATGAGCTGAAAGTCTCCTTCACATTATAATTCCTCTGCTCTGCTCATCTCTATTGAGATTTACTTGAAGGAAGCATTAATGGGGAAAGCTGCCAAAAAGTCATCAGCCCCTCCTGCCTGCGCAGACTACCAAGTTTTATTTCCTCCTCCTCGCAAAAAATCACCACGCTCGAGAGCATTATTCGAGAGAAGCCAATTACAGATACGCAGGTTTTGATTTATCTACAAACAGGGACCTAATGAGTTCTTTTCCTCACGCCTTGCACTCGTAGACAGCACCGTTCCAGCTGCAAAGAAAGGGAATATCAATACCAGCCCAATGTCAGAGCCACCTGCATTATTGACTCAGCGTACAATGTAATTAACATCTTTCACAAGGCCCCTATTATGCGTTGGCTTCAATAAACACAGTTCAACGAGCACAATTACAATAAGAACAAGGCCACTGTAGTTCTGCGTGGGGATGTTGCTGTCTTCGCCGAAGTGAATGTCGTCGTTAAAAATGCTGTTCTGAAACACACAGACACAGCTTTATCTGCTGACCCTCTAAACTGATGACATCAGCCAGTTTCTGTCAGACGTAACATGGTAGAAACCATAGAGTTCAATTTTATCTACAACAGTCAGGAAAAATAACTGACTCGTTCTAGTGAATCATTTCCTTCTGATGAAAAGATTCACTAGAAAAACACCTTACAGACAACCATATTGTTTTCCATCCATCATCTATCCTTCTCTTTGTCCCTCTGTCTGTCCATTCATCCATCTATTCAATCATCCATCTGTTTGTATGTCTGTCCATCCATCCAATTGTAAATTTCCATTTCATCCCTCCATCCATCTATTGATCTGTCTGTCTGTTCATCCCACTGTCTCTTTCCTTTCATTTTCTGTTCGTCCATCCATCTCCATCCATCTATTCTATCTATCATCCATCATTAGTCCATTCATTCATCTGTTTACCCCTCCATCTCTCCACCCATCTTTCCAACATCTTTCCTTTCTTTAAATTGCATTGTTTTTAAAGTGCTGCTATTATGTATTTTTGTAAATGATGTTTCCTGCCGTGTGTAACAGCTGTAAGTGAATGAAAACATCCTGCACAGTTTTAAATCTAAAGTGCTCCTGTCTCTCAAACGAAAGATTCGACTCTGAATCATTGAAATGAGTGTTTTTTTAAATACGAGTCACTTGTTGTTCCTTTCTCATTGGTCTGAATGAAAATGCAAATTCACTCTTCACCACTAGGTGTCTCTTTTTTAGCGGTAAAATATCCCCGGTAATGCTGCTCGGTAAAGCATTTGTGAGCAAAGTGCTCACAAATGCTGCTTTTTCAGACGTTACACAAAACGACGAAACATCTTTTGGCCTTGAATGCATGTCAACCTGTTATTAGGGACTAATACCAAAACCAAAATATGAACACTTCATAACCCATAACAGTGGCTCTTTAAACATCACCATTCAAAGATTTTGTTGAAAATCTTAATTATATTTTGAATTTCAATTTATTTCAATTCCACTTCCTTAAACTGAGATTTTGCATCCTGTTCACCGTCTCTATCCAAAATCAAGTCATATTCCCGAAGCCCCGCCCTCCTCAGACAAGTGATTGACAGGCTGGGAGTGTTGAGAGACTGTAGACTGACTCCTTTTATTGTCTGTTGACAGACTCCAGCGCAGTCACAGAGACGGATGTGATTTCTCTATTTCACGGATATTATTTTATGTGTGCTCTTCCAAAAAAGCAAGCTATTTTTAGCCAGTTACTCGCCATCGCTGACAGTAATGCACCGACAACAGGAAACGATCCATTTCCAATACAGCCTAAACTCCCCGTGCAGCAGTTTTTCCTAACAGAAAGCAACTTTATATTAAGTTTTTGCAAACTTGTTTGCGCGATGAAGAGGCCGTTGGTGTTTAAACAGTCTTCCTGGAGAGAGATTGTTTTATTTCTGCTGAGTGCTGCTCTTAGACTCGACTCGGAGAGGAAAAACTTCTAATCAGTCTTCGGGGAGCTGTGGATTTTGACACAGCACAGGGAAACGGTTAATGATGAGCTGAACAGGGACAGGAAAACAAGGCCGAATCCACCGCGGCTCACCGGTCAAGCACTGAAAATGACTCTGAAGGAGCGTCTCGAGGGAAAACTTCCCATTCTTAATTCCTTCACTTTGTCTCCTTCTCTCCATCATACTGCAATCTATTCAGAAAGCGTGAGCATTAACTGTGGGAACTTTACTTTGACTAAACAACTGCTTCATCGTGTAGAGCACTGATTCTGAGCTGTGCAGCACTGAGTAGATGTTCGTCAGTGTTACACATGCTACTGTACATGTTTCCAAAGCAACTTGCAAATGAGAATAATAGAAGCAGAAATTATTTATCCAACATAAAAAACAATACAAGTGTCAGCCGATTCATTCATTTATTCAGTCAGTTGCAACAGGAAGCAAGGCTGGGCAAAATTAATTATATATATATATATATACATACATAAATATATTTTAACTCATTCTGAACATCACACAAAAAAAATGTAGAATTAAAATTATTTATTAAATCTAATATATTTTCTATGTAGTAAATATTTTCAATATTACATTAATAACAATAATAATATTTTATTTTATAATTTGTACTTTTGTATTATTATTATTATTGCTATTATTCATATTAATTCCTTTTTCTTTTCATTTTATTCTATAGCACACTTAACTGAACTATATAATTAGACGTTGTATGTTTTTCTAATCTTGTGGGTATAACAAGTATAATTAGGTGTTTGCCAAGCCAAGCATACTTTTGCTTATAATTAGTGTTACTGAAATGAACAAACATTAAAGTTAAGCATGTAATTTGTCCTGTTTGTGTTGAAGCCTGTTTCCGCCACTGAATAAAAAAAAAAAAAAACGATATTGCAACATTTTATTTAGTGTGAAATATAAAGTCACAATTCGGAGAACATGAGTCTTTTTTTTTCCTGTTCAAAATGGGACTTTATATCTCACAATTCTATTAAATAAGATTAAAAATAGATTATAAAGTCTGTTTTTGATATTATAGCTTGTAATTGACAGAGTGTGTGTGTGTCTCTCTCTGTGAGTGTGTTTTCTCATCACCTCTGCTCTCCGTGATGAATGGACAGTATGACTCCAGAGTTGAGTTTCTCCTGTCTGAGCGTCAGAGAGATGGTGAACTCGCTCTTTCCTCTGAGTTTCTGCAGCATGCGGCCGGCTGCGTCGTCTGGGACCCTGACGCTGCGGGACGAGCCTGTGGAGAGACTATACATTAACATTTCACACAGACAGAGACGATCACGCTCCGCTCGAGTCTTCTAGGGAAGGTAGAGATGAAGCTCCACATGTTCACCATCAGTTCTGAACTGACAGGAGGAAAACACAGTGACTGAGCAGCGAGACCACAGCTGGACGCTGCTGAAGTATTAGACATTTGTATGATTAGATATTTACAGAAAATATCAAAAAATATATATGAAAATATGTTTTAAAAAAGTGTGTGCTTGTGTGTGCATGTAAACACAACGTGTGTGTGTGTGTGTGTGTGTGTGTGTGTGCAAGTGTGTATGTGTATATATATTTGTGCTGTAAAATTATCAATTGCATCCAAAATAAAAGTTTTTGTTTGCATGATATATATGTGTGTGTACTGTGTATATTTAGCATGTACATATAAATACATACATATAGACATATATATATATATATATATATATATATATATATACCATTGTTATAAACTGTATATATATATATATATAAAATGTATGTAAACAAAAGTAATTTTGCCAAAATTTTACAAAACATTAAAAATCTATTTGTTAATTATGTTTTATTGTGTTAGCTAGCTGTTTTGTGTTATTTTTACTTAAACGATCCAGCTGCAGTTTGCTTGAGATTAAATGCGAAATAAAACAAATATGATTTTTGAAAATTGTTCAAACTGCTATCTGTTTTTGCAAATTGCAAATATATATATACGTATATGTCACCAACGGGACGGATGAGGTGGCGGAAACGTCTCTCTGGGTGGCTTTGACGTTGGCACTGCGTCTGGCGGATCCAGCCGTTCAAAATCGGGGTCACAGGCCTCAGTTGGCTCGACTGGCCGGGAAACCAGGGCTGACTGGATATGACACAGCCCCTCGTACTGTGCTACGAGAGTGAGACCTGTTAACGACTGGCTAGACAATATGAGGGCCTTCTGCAGCTCGTCAGGCTGTGTGACTGGAACCAGCTGTGCTACGCACGACTCCTCGAGCTGTGGTGCAGAATCCATGCCCTCTTTGGGTGACAGCTCCTCGAGCTGAGAAACCTGAACCGACTGGGCTCGGCACAGCACTCCTGGCTGTGGAACTGCGACTGACAGGGCATGCGACAGTCTCATAGGCTGAGAACCCAGAACCAACTGAGCTTTACAGGGCTTAAATAGCGTGCCATACTGTAACATCTGGAGGAAGCAGGTTGGGTAGATCGTCCCATAAGACTGGATCAGGGACCGTGGCTCTCTTGTACTTGGACCCAGGTGTGGCGGCCATCTTGCCAGCTTTATTTACAGTTCGTGGTAAAATACAGGCGGAGTCAAACAACGGCAATCAGGATCAGAGGAAGCAAAGATGAGAGAGTAGTCCAGAGAGAGCGTGGGTCGTCAACGGTAAGTCCAAAATACACAAAGAACAAAGAACACGAATAGAAAGGGAAGACGCTTACAAAGGTGGCACGAAAAACACGGTGATGAGCGGGGAACACTGGGAAATCAGGGGTATAAATACAGGGGTTAATGACAAGAAAGGGGCGGAGAACATATCAGTTGCTGGGGCAACACATTAAGTGGGTGGAGACATATAAGGAGAGGAAAAATACAACATACAACAAGGGGGCTGGAAGTGCAACACAAAAGTTCAACTGGCACTAACAGCAGATCTTTACAGTATGTAGCTAATATTCATCTTTTGAGCATCATTCGGTTGCATTATTGCCAGCACTTTCTGTCTCATTTGTGTTTGCCTTTTGTGAAACCTACAATTGTTTTATTTGTGCATTTTTTTATGCAAAATGACTTCCATAATTTCCCCAAACGTCTTGAGGGCCACATAAGGAGCTCCCTCGTGTAAACAGTGATGGCGTTATCTGGAGCAGCGTGGTTTGAGTAATATTACGAGAACGTCTGCGTCGAGTCAAAGTGGATTATCTGGATGTTGATGACAGCATCGGTTATTAATAATCTCCAGCCTGACAGACACACGACACAATGAGTGAATCTGAGCACAGAGAACCAGAGGTTTCTTCTGCTTGACTCTCATGCCGCTCTCTAATGGAGGCATCAATAAATGATCAGCTCTCTCTGTCTCTCAGAAGAGATCACATCAAAGCCGTGACACAGTTACAGTCTGTAATGAAGACACGCGGGCATCCTCCAAAAAACCCAATCGATCAACCTCCAGCAACTGAGGGAAGACCAATTAACAGCCCAGCCAATACCAGATCACCTTAATGAGTCGCTGCACAACTCCACGGACTTATCCCTCATGACCGAAAGTTTCAGGGCTTTCCTGCAGACATGACTGCTTTAATACAACAATGGCAAAAATACTAGTATTTACAGAAATATAAGGTAACATGTTATGTTAAAGTGTCCTTGTTACACATGTTGCATGTAATTACTATTATAATAGCTTAAAATTATGCATAATTGCATGCAAGTAACCCTAGTCCTAACCATGACCCTATATACGAACATTTAATTAATATTACTCAGTTTGTGTTTGTACAATACGTGTGTGTGTACTGTGCATATTTATTATAAGACAAACATGCGGTATATATTTAGAAAAAAAAATATATATATATATATATAAACATTATACATTTTTTCTCAAATATACATGCATGTATGCATATTTATAGTACATATACACACAATTTGAAACACATAAATAAAACACATTTTAAACTCATAAATAATAATATTAATACACACATTTTTTTACACTATATATTTACATGACATGCCTCAGCATATCATATACTTGCATGAATACAAAATTTTCATTTTTATAATTATTTTATAAATGTTATAATTAATTATAATATAATTAGTAAAATGCACATTATATATTGTCAAAATGTGTATTAAGATTGGAATTTTTATTTGTATTTTATATTGTATTTTCAGGTCCCTTAAAATATGCTTTTTTGGCATTTGACATTTAACTGAATATTTGAAATATTTATTTATTTATTTCATTTTTTCCCATATAGGAAATGTTTTTGCTCTTTCATAGCTCTGAAGATCTCAATTACGCTCCACTTTAGCATCAACAGATATGTCTTCTAAAAGTCGTCATCATTTAGTCAGAAAGAGTTCAGAAAGATTCATCTACATTAAATGAGCTTTTGCTGAAAATAAGAAAAAAAAAAGCTGTCATGGGGGTCAGAAAAACAAGCATCATTCAAAGGGGGAAAAGTTTATTTTCTGACTGCAGTGGAACACATTTTTCATTCTGGATGTGAAGTGCATGTTTCTTGATTGAAGAGTATTTAGATATTTTACTGGAAACGTCAGAAATCCGGAGTGCAACAGCCTTTTTCTCAGGAAATCTCATTGGATGCCAAACCTTGTCAGAGGCAGAATTTGACCTGAGAGGTTATTTGCAGGACATGAACTTCACGTCCAGGAAATGTTGAGCAAAACCATCTGAAACCACTTTATTCAGAGGAAAACACGTTTAAAAGAATGATGCCTGGAATGGCTGGTGATGAACTGAGAAGTCATGATGGGTATTTGCTGTTTTATGACTCAAGTGTTTGTTCACTCTTCATCATTCTGTCGTATGAATTATCTAATCTTTTGATTTGCATCCAATTAGATTCAAATAAACAAGGAAATAATGTAAAATGATTACATTTCTAGAACAATGCTTTTCTTTTTTTTGTCCTGCACCCTTAATTTTGCCAAAATTAACACGTTTATTTAGCTTAATTTTATTTACAAGGACTCATTGAAAGAGTAAAGTAATTAAATTTAAGCTATAAATAGAAAATAAATGTTTTTAGCATTTAGCCATATTTAATTACGCCATGTAATTTTAGCCAGAAAAAAAATACACCTTTATTTATTTACATTTTTTTTAGTCCAATGCAAAAATGCATAATAAATAAATAAACAGAAATTGCGTTTTATACATTTAACTTTTTTTGTTGTTTTTTATGCCTTTTTGTATTTGGCATTTAGACAAATGTATTTTATGAAAAATCTGTTCAGATATAATTATTCATTTGTGAAAATAGTCTTATGTAAAGAATGTATAATTTTTTGGACTGAGATCATTTTTAAAGACACATTAAGATGAATAAATGATCACGATAATGCTCATTCACTTAAATAGTTTAATCTGGTTATTATACATTACCATCTCTCTGTTGTTAAAAGAGCTATAGAAATAAAAGTGACTTGATCGACTGATTGATTGATTATATGAAGCTCTGGAGCTGAGACGTCTTCAAACAGAGGAGCTTCAGGACGATGATGATGAAGATGATGATGATGATCAGAAGCGCAGTGAGTGAAAGTGCTGTGTTTGAGTCTCGGCGGTTGCCCTTTCATTCCCAGCAGGCCGTGTGTCCCGCTCCAGAAAGCCTCTCAGGCCTGATGAAAGGCTCTCGCTGGGAAGGGCTTTAATGCTCGGGATCTCCTCGGCATCTGACCCAAGCGTCTCCATGGAAACGGCTCGCACTGTCCTCCTTCGATCAGGAGACATCCCACAACAAAGACAGGTCAAGGTTTCACTCGCTGTCATTCCTCACGCTCTCATTATTTTAGCATAAATGTACAGAAGAGTATCCACGACTATCAGGCCACAACAAGGACACAGACATCAGAAAAATATAGTCCATGTCACTAGTGCACTGTATTTCAGTCATCTACAGTCCACATATGATATATAGATGTTATACCACGGTCAAACAATTAATCGTGATTAAATCAAAATAGGTTTTTGTTTACATTATGTATATAAATACATGCATGTATGTTTAAGAAAAGCATTTATTTAATTTATGAAATATAATTATGTATAATATAAATATGCATGTAAATACAAATATTAAAAATACAAAAATATATATATATATATATATATTGTGTATTTATAAATATGCACAGTATACATACATATATGAACAAAAACTTTTATTTTGAATGTGATTAAATTAACAGTTTATTTTAATTTATTTATTTTATTTTTGCTGTAGAACATTTAGGAGCATTTCAGTTTTTCTACTTCAAATCTGTAATAATGATAATAATTACAGCTATATAGCATTTTCATTTTCGTTAAACAATGCACTCAAAGCACCTGTAAAAATGACAAAAACACATGCTTTTTGATTTTAGTTAAAAGAGAGAATATGAAGTAAAACAAATAAAAGATGATCTTGAACTGTGTTCTGACACACTTGAAAACACAAAGATGCATGAAATCCAGCTGGAAGCGTCTGTGTGTAGAGTACAGGCCTGAAATTCACTCCGGTTTGATTCTTTCATCTATTTTTAGACACCTGGGATGATGCTGTGTTTATGAGCCTCAGCCAGGTGTGTGTTTTGCCTCTGAGGAGAGAATCTGGAGCCTTCACTCGGCCTCTGAGCCCGGCTCTTTGTTGCACAGCCTCGGATGTGTCCCGAGGACCAGATTAGAGCCCAACGCCTCCCGTGCTCCAGCATGAGAAGAGCGCTGTTTTAGCTTTCTCAGGATTTTCCCAGAGCAGAGATCGAAAAGCGGCTTTGTCAAATATCTGGATAAGTGCATTAAATTAACGCTCTTGCTGTTTATCCTGTTTTAATGAGTCCGGCGGCTCTCGGCAGATGTGAAGGGTTTAAACTCACAGCTTACAGCTAAAACTATTTCATGTGAATCACAGCCATGAAACATGATGAACTATCGCTAGTCTGATTGGACAATACTGGGATCCGCCCTCGGGTGCAGGATGATGTCATCAATACTCTTCAGGAGAAAAAGATCATTTTAATTGTTTAAAACTTATATCTATCTATGAATTCAAAAAAGGCCAAAAGACAAGTCTTTAAATCACGGGATGTTATTGTTATTTTAGAAATATTTTTCAGGTTTTGAATGTATTTAAATTGAACTACTGAATTTACCTTTTAGATACTCAAAAAAACAATATCAATTATAAAAATAAACATACTTTTTAATTTTAGTTAAAAAAAAACGCATAATTTCACAATGAACGAAAAAAAAAATTGCATTTAAATGTCAAATATACAAATCGCCAAAATAAAAGTTTGCTTTGACTTTAACAAAATAAGACAGACATAAGTATTTATAATTAAAAATAAATAAACACCCATCTGCTTTGCTGCAGTTTATTTCATAAATAAATAATGTTCTGTTGTAAAACAACTGTTATATTTTCATTTGGCTGCCTTTCAAAAGTTAACAAAATCATTTAAAATAAAATAAATAAAAGATTTAATGAACTCATTCACTGCTTTCTTAGCAATTAAACTATAAACTCTTTCAATCCAGGGACACAAAATTTGGAAACGAAATAAAAAGATTTATAATGTGAGGTGAGTGGGATATTTAATGAGTTAAAAAAATGGGCGTGGCCTAATTTTATCCATCAAATTGATTGGATGATGAAAAGTGTCACTACATAAAAGAAGGCGATACAAAGTATCAACCTTTCCTCAGATGTTTTTTCTAAAATTCTAAAAACAGACACGACTGAGTGATTATTACACACAGAGAGGAACAGTCAAAGGCGTGAACATCTGCCACAATAGCTCAGTTCTGTCCAGAGAAGAGAATCTCCAGCGAGCCACTCACAGCTGTCAGAGAGAGGGTCAGCGAGCGTCCCGGATGGACTGAAGGTGCCCTTGACGAGCCCTGGGATTGGTTCCTGACCGGACGCGAGTGACAGAGCCTCAGACGCTCCTCAAGGATGTTCTGCTTCATGATTAATGGATGCAAATATCACTCAGAGATCTCAGCTAGAATGAAAGGTCCGTACGGGTCAAGCTGAACTCTTGAACACCAGTAACCAAGACCCACTCATGCAAGCCCAGACGAAGTGGAATTTCAGGAGTAAAACCCCCAAAATGAATATCACTCACCTCCTGTGGATCCAAACATCATAGTCATCATATCACTCTGAGTGTCTTTAATAAGTTTTCAGGTGATAATAAGGTGATTGTGAATAAGACTCAACACGACATACAGATCGACTCTGTTCATCTTCACTCATTTCCTCTTGAGTAATTATTGTGAATCAGTGCATGTAATTCTAAAGAAATAAAAAATATATCTTTCATCAAAGACCTCTCAAACGTCTTTTTTTTACTTAATTTTTTATCTTTTAACTAAAATTTAAAAGTGTTGTGAACGGAAATTAGAAATCAATTATTTTCTTGTGAAATCTGTTTTTCCAATGTTAATGGTTAAATTACATTTTAATAATCAGTTACTAATTAATTAATAATTAACTCTTATTCTGATGGCGCCCATTCACTTTCATTGATGAGACAGCTCCAGATCTGATGAAGAAACAAACTCATGGATGGCCCGAGGGTGAGTATCTTAATCAGATTTTATTGTGTCTATATAAAAACAGTTAATCAGTTTAATATTGTGTGCCGTGAGCATTCAGTACACCCCGCTCAGACTCATCTATAGAACCGTTTGTGGTCCAAATCTGCTCTCAGACTCGCTCCACCTGCATGAATGCCCTGCTGTCCCAATTAGAAGGGAAAGGTTCAGCCCGCGGCTCTCTAGTTTTATCCTGCTGGTCTCCACGGCTTTCCCACTGTCACTTAGAGCATATCTCAGCACCGTTCCGACAAGAAACACGCCATTTAATGCCTGTAATGATGCCACTATGAACTATATGTGTGTGTGTGTGTGTGTGTGTGTGTGTGTGTGTGTGTGAAAGAGTGAGAGTTTGCATTGCGTAGGTGTGCACATAAATATCTGATCAACAATAGAGAGCAAGTGAGAGTATTTATAAATGCATGCATTAAAAAGGAGAAAGTAAATGACGAAGAGAGAGTGTGTCTGCAGAGAAATAATGAGAAAATGCCAGCAGATTAATTCATATCATCTGTCTTACATTCACATCTGGCCCACGGGCACAATGATCTCAGTCTAATGTGCTCAGGTGAGAACATCTAGAGTCAAGACTGTGAGCTCAGATCTGAACTGAATGTGAATTGCTGGGTGACTCGAAATGAAAGCACAGTCACAACACATTTTACTTTTGCAAATTGACGAATAAATGAAGGAAACGTGATTTTATCCATGAGGAACTGATTAGGATTAGGAAAATCTGAAATCAGTGTATATAGAATCAAGAATGTGAATTCAAATCCGAATTGAATGTGAATTAAGTGAAATCATTGGCAGAGCGTTTTGATTGTGTAAATGTGATGCATGTCTGAGGGAAGCTTGATATTATCCATAAGAAACTGATTGGATAGTAAAAACTCTAGAGTCAAGAATGTGAATTCAGATCTGAATTGAATGTGGATTGTTGTGTGAAAACATGTTCACAATGTATTTTGCATGTCTTAGGGAAACCTGGTTTTAGAAGTCAAGAATTTGAATTTAAATCTGAATTAAATGTGAATTGCTGAGTAACTTTCAGTGAAAACATTTCCGTAATGCACTTGAAGCCTAATGCTTTATTTTATTCATGAGGAATTGATGAGATGCTGAAAAAGGAGAAACATCAGGAGATCTAGAGGAAAGTAACTTCAAATCTGAATTAAATGTGAATTGCATCATAAGGAAAATAAATAAACATGTTCACAATGCATTTTATTAGTGAAAATATATACTATTTTAATTATGTCAGCAGATGGAATCACATTCTGACCGATTTGTGCACATTTGTTTTGCTGTCACTAATGGTGCAGAAGTTAATTCATTAAATTAATGAGATTTTCTATAGAAAAATATATTTAAATAAATCAGCAAGGCTTTAAACCAGCTGCAAGGTCATTACGAGTGAATAAAAACGTGTGATGCATGACTGAAAATGTAAAGCTTTTTACATAAAAAGGATATTAAACAATAAGACTTTATTTAATGTAATTATTATGATTTCATGTAATATGATTATGATTTATATATATATATATATAATAACATGCACCAAGATTGGCAATACTAAGACTAATGAAGTTTTTGACTTTAAAGGGTGGAAGTGTGCTCTCAGTGCGACTAGTGGCAGTAAACGGAATTGCTTTCTGACCAATTTTTGCACTTTTTGCGCTGCATAAATTACACTCGTCACTAAAGAAGCTAAGGTTTTCTGCAGAATAAAGTTTCAATATATTTGAAATGAAGTGTCAAGGCTTTAAGCAAGCTGCAAGGTCATTATGACATTATGAGAGAATGAAAACTCGCATTGCATATCTGCAAATTTAGGTATGTAAAGCAGCTGAATATTGCACAACAGCACAGCCACGGCGCATGGCTTTTATTTCCCTCAACAGCAACTGCAGTGCCAGCACATATCACACAGCAGAGCTGGCTTTCAGCATCCCAACCTTGCGACTTGTTGCATCAGAACATGCTTCCCAAATAGGTCATTATTTGTCAACAGCAGAACTCGCTGGAGATAAACCGAGCACAGCGCTTTAATACAGATCGCCCAATCGTCTGAGGACTAATCTCATTATGCGTCCCATTATTCTCCGGCGTCTGTTTCCATAAAGAGCCACGGCCCTTTGTTTCCAAAGAGTCTCTCGATTGTCAGGGGCCCCATGAGGGTCCATTCATCCCACAGAGACCAGATGCAAAACAAACAGCCACCGTTAGACACAGTTCAGCACTTGTGCAGCTGTTCAGAGCACATTTAGAGTGGCTCGTGAATGTATGTGTTAAATACATCCTATATTATCCTTTTTCCCTGCTAGAAAATGGCAGGCCTATATAAAAATTGCTTCCCGTTATCCTGTATATTGGACTCAAACCTGTTTTCTCTCAATTAGCACAGGTTTTTTCTTTGAACTGATCCCAGCTCACGCACCTCAGTGTTTGAGTGAATGCTGCCAAAATGTTCCACAAATAATGCTTTTTCACTTAAAAAAGCTGCAATGCATAAGCTCAGATCATCCAATTACAGGTTTCCAAAAACTGAAACAATCAATAACGTTAATAAGGGAAAGTTACTTTTAAAAGTAATGCATTTAAGCGTTTCTCCATAAAAGCAAAAGTATCTAATTGCATCACTTAGTATTTTTTATGTAAAGTAATGCATTGCATCACTTTTGCATTCTTTTTTTTCACCCAGGCTGGGTTTGCATTTTTATTTTGTAGCGAAACCCCCAAAACTTGTATTTCTGGCAACTTTAAATGCTCTTTTACACCAAAATGAATAATTTTCCTCAACATGGGGACAGGAGAGGTATCAGAGAATAAAGTATCTCACATTGCTTATTGGAAAAAGTAACTTATTTAGTCATTTTGAAGTAAATGTAAGTAATGTAGCTGGAGTTACTTGTAATGTATTTCCCCAACACCGCCTACGGTCAAGCAGTTCTAAAAACAAACACAAAACCTGTGCCAGCTGAAAGAAAACAAGCTGATAAGAAGACTGAATCCGAGAAGATCCGAGAAGATTGAATCCAATAGTCCAATCCTTAGCTTTTAGGTGAATGTTGCCAAATTATCCACAACTGATGCTTATTTCAGCTGAAAACTGCTCTAACAAGCCATTAGAAAAAGTACAAAAATTCAAAACCTGTGCTTACTGCAATACAAGCCGGTCATTTTGAGCATGTGCGGGGAAATAAATCCCTAAAAATACACAATTATCTTTCTTCTGTTTCTCCTTTAAAACAGACATTAACGTGGGTTTGAAACGCATGCAGAGCACAAGAGAGAACAATCAACCAAAGACAGCTTCATCATTCATCCCAGTGACATACAGATATAAACACTAGCTCAGCATATGCTGATTCTTGATACACATCCCAGAAAGATCATGCTCCATCCACATTTGGGACACCTTGCATTGTCAGTACTTAATGTAGAATCAGTTTTCCTTCTACTTTTACCTTGGAAGAGGAATGCTCTCGTGTCATCGTGGAAACCTGGCACCTGTGTGACGCCGGAAAACCCTTCGGCAGGACTGAACTCTTGGAAAACGCTGATCCGGACCGCCGGATCCACTCCGAACGCAGACACTTCAACAAGCACCATTAAAACAAAGAAGATTTGACATCAGTGAGTACATTACAGCAGGGTTCACACACACCTCCAGATCAATGCATTTCCAACACTTTTCCAGGCGTTTGCATTTACTGCATGTTTAAAAAGCTTCCCTTGACTCTTCCAGGCCTGGAATCCTAATGTTATATCCAGTTTGATTTATACAGCGCTTTATACAACACACAAAAACAGTAGTGCTCTAAAATTTCACTTTTCGCTGTACAACTGCACAATATATTGTATGGCTTTTATAATTCCCATTTTGATTTTTGCATGTATTACAAATGTTTGTTTTATTTTTATTTTTTTAATTATCTAAGGCATGAAGAGCGATGGTAGCACAGAAGACACCTCTGCATCTGTGGTTAGTGAGGAATCACTGATAACAGCCACCTGCACTCACAAGCATCGCACCGGACCGATAACTGATCCCTCTGCCTACCTGCTGCCGCGCAAAATAATCCAACGAGCAACTGCAATAATCCCATGGTGGATAACACAATTAGTCCATGTTGAGAGAGCTGCTCCGCGAAAAGATCGTCCTCTCTCACGCGCTGCCGCCGGAGGAGAGGAGCATCACCGGAGCTTCACGGAGCTTAACGGAGCCTGGGAGCTGCACAGGTGGTTCTGCTCGGATATTGCGCAGCGCAGCGCATCACACCGACTGCAGACCGAGCCAACGAGAGAGAGCCTCCGCCAGCCCGAGAGAGAGAGAGAGAGAGAGAGAGAGAGAGAGAGAGAGAGAGAGAGAGAGAGAGAGAGAGAGAGAGAGAGAGAGA
>JAUMHI010000074.1:659399-676579 GCA_032359435.1 Enteromius unitaeniatus
TTGCTAGGCTGTTTCAAATGTTGTGGGTGGTTGCTAGGGTGTTGATATTTGCATTCAAATGTTTTGTGTGGTTGCTATGTGGTTCCAAATGTTTTGGGATGTTGCTAGGCGGTTGCTATGTGGTTTCAAATGTTTTGGGTGATTGCTAGGGTGTTGATATTTGCATTCAAATGTTATGGGTGGTTGCTAGGCTGTTTCAAATGTTGTGGGTGGTTGCTAGGGTGTTGATATTTGCATTCAAATGTTTTGTGTGGTTGCTAGGTGGTTGCTATGTGGTTCCAAATGTTGTGGGTAGCTGCTAGGCAGTTGCTATGTGGTTTCAAATGTTTTGGGTGGTTGCTAGGGTGTTGATTTGCATTCAAATGTTTTGGGTTGTTGCTAGGCGGTTGCTATGTGGTTTCAAATGTTTTGGGTGGTTGCTAGGGTGTTGATATTTGGATTCAAATGTTTTGTGTGGTTGCTATGTGGTTCCAAATGTTTTGGTTAGTTGCTAGGCGGTTGCTATGTGGTTTCGAATGTTTCGGGTGGTTGCAAATATTTGGGTCGTTACTAGGCTGTTGCTATGTGGATCAAAATGCATTTTGGGTGGTTGGTAGAGTGTTGCTTAGTGGTTCTGAATGTATGGCTGGTTGCCAGGTGTTTTCTTCAAGCACTGCAGGACAAAGCAAGCACTGAACTTTTAGGTGTTGGCTTAGATTAATGTGAAACTAATTAGGTTAATCTAAGTGCAACAGAAGTCAACTGGAGATGCACACACAGTGTGTGTGAGAGAGAGAGTGTGTGCGTTTTGTGTCCATCAGTTATTGATGTAGTGGCTGATGGGACTGAAACACAATAATACCGTCGTCCTTGCAGCACGTCATTTTCTAAAGTGCCACCAGGAAAATAAAATCATTCAAACACAATCTGAAGCCTTTTCCAGACAACAGCAGCCACTTGAGACCCTCGAGAAATAACAACAGAGAGACGCTTAGAAAAGAGAATGAAAAAACTCAGAAAGTGCCCCAGTTTTTGCCTTATTTGTGTTATTGAAAGTGGAAAAACTAAAGCTAAGCAACAAGCGTTTCTTCTGTGCTGGAGCAGTAAATAAAGTGAGCAGCACCTGTGTGATGATTTCTGCTCACCTGTGCAGCGCTGCAGGGCCCGACTGATGCTGTCTGCAGTATTGAACTGTGAGAATGAGTTTCTCGACTACACCGGATTGGTTTCACACATTTTGAATGGAAGAGACATTCATCTCTTGGTTTAGCTGAATCAAAGTTAACCAAAAACACTTTGCATAACCCTTAAACATGCACCATGCCCTTAAGTTTACTACTGTAAATGAACCTCAAAATCTACCACAAAATCTAGTTCAATCAATCCTTTTATAATTAAGACGTAATAGACAAAAAATATTATGTTATCAGATGGGAAGACTTTGGCACATTTACCATGGTTTTTTCATGGATTTCCACATGATTAAAAAAAATACCGTGGTTTTAAGATATAATAGGCTACATGTCCAAAACTGTGCTAATACCGTGCTATATTTAATAATGAAGCCTTATTTTAGTAATACCACAGCCGTGCATATGTCATTTATTGTAAAACACTGACCTCTAGTGACACAGAACTGACTTCACACGATGATCAATAATCTGATACTAACTTAAGTGACAATAAAATAACAAAAATGACAAGTGTGTGTATATAATGTATATCTTTTCAGTCATCTCCTGTTGCTTGCCACTTTCATAATCCTTTACAAAACAATACTCATGGAGTGATTCAGTCTGAGGAGGTCTGATTTTACTCTAAACTGATGATCTGTAACTGAGCTTTCATATTATGCTCATTCACAGATATATATACAACATGGAAGTTCTTAAATTGCAGTTATGGCATAAACATATCATGTAGTAAATTTGCTGTAAAACATTAATATGTAAAACAAACTTAGAATCACAACTTTTTTGCTTGCCGTCCTTATTATAGCTTTTTTATGTTATAGCTTTGTCAGACTTAGTTTAGACTTAGATATCTATCTATCTAATAATTCACCTTTATATTTCAGAATTATTACCATATAATAATCTTGATTTTTTTTATCTCATCATTATGACTCAGTGTCTCATAATTCAGACTTTCATTTCCTTATTATGACCTATATCTCATATGTTTAACACAATTTTAAGCTTTTATCTCAGAAGTATGACAGTATATCACATAATTTGCGCAATTGTTATCTATTATCTTAATATATCATAATTATCAGTTTGTATTTCATAATTTCAACTTTTTATATCAAAATTACATACCTCAATTTCTTTTAATTTTATTAATGACTTTTTATGGCATAATGATTATTTACCAAAGTGTCTTTCTTATATCATGTAACTTTGATAATCATAATTTGAACTTATATATTAGGCTATATTGTTAACTTTTTATTCACCAAAGTGTGTTTTGTTTTCTTCTTCTATGGCAGTAATGGTCCTCCACAGACTGTAGTGATTTCCAGGTGAAGATGCTGAAGTGTGTGTGTGTGTGTGTTTGGCCTCATTCGGCATCTGTTTCTGAGTCAAGAGATGCTCTGTGAAAGTGTGGAAAACTGTTGCCTGATTTAGAGTTTTGCACCAACTGTTGACTCAAAAGAAATAAATGTTCCATTTCATTTTATTTCAAAAGTAATGTCTCTCATCTAAACGTAATTCAAAATTTACAATGTACACTTTATGCAAGATTAAAAATAAAAGCACATGTAATAGAGCTTGTTATTGCAATTCTATCTTATAAAGAGCTTAATGGCCATAATTGCAGGGCTAATGAGAATTCAAATCACCTAATTACACATGCATTATTCACATTCAGCATATGGAGGCATATTTTCCAACACTTTTGCACCAGTCAGGCCTCATAACTTGTTCAATGGAAATATCTTTACAAATTTGATAGAACTCACAAAGAGCAATTTCTAGTCGATAAAACATTTGAGAGAAAAACTTGAAAATATGCATAAAATATTCAGTATAAAAATGTTGGTAACACTTTACAATACAGTCCCATTAGTTAACATGAGTTCATGCGTTAGCTGACAGTAACTAAAGAGCCATGTGTTTGTTATGTTTGCTATCTTAGTTAATAAACTGTTCATCTATTGTTTGTAAAGGCCATTTGTCTCATAATTATGACTTAGTATCAATCGTTTTACTTTTCATGTCATCACTGTTGATTATATCTCAGAATTATTACTTTAGTGTCTCATAATTTTGACTTATGTCAGAATTATAAATTAGCATCTCATATTCTAGTGTTTGTCAAAATGATCAAGTCGATTTCATTTAGAAGTATGACTTGGTATCTCATTCATTTCATTTTCGACTTTAACAATTTCAACTTTTTATCTCATAATTGACTGAGTATGTCATATATTTGTTATTTTCATCATAATTATGATTTAGTGTCTCATAATTTAAACTTTTAATTTCGCTATTATAATTTAGTATCTCATATTTTACTCTTTACACCACAAACTGTGACATAAAAAGTAAAAAATTGAGATACTAAATATGAGATATGTATCTCATAATTTAGACTTTTAATCTCATACTTGTGACTTAGATTCTCATATTTATATTTTTATGTCAATTCTAATGATTCTGAACATTTTGAAATGAATATTAACATTAAGATAAAATTAACTCTTTTTTTCTTTCTTTTTTTTGTTATTCATGTTAACAAATAGAAACATATTGTAAAGTTTTGTCCAAAGATCTGGCTTTTCTGAGTGTGTAAATCAGAACTGTACAGTTCCTGGGCGTCTGCAGTGTTTGTCATCAAGAGTCTGATCTGAGTGTGTGTGTGTGTGTGTGTGTTTGCTCTCCGCTGGTGTGTGTGTTCTGTCTTCCGGCGCAGACCGGCTCCAGAGCCTCAGTCTCTCCATCGGTGGCTCTGTGTATGTGCTCTCCTTCTCTCTGGAGTTCCTCCACTTCATCCTGCGGTTCTGGAACCAGATCTTCACCTGCAGGACACATCAGAGCTTGAGAACACACTCACATAAAAAACACTTCAAACTCTTTTCTATGAGTCAATCAATTGGTGTCAAGATTTTTTTGAAAGAGGTCTGTTCTGCTCAGAAAGGCTGCATTTATTTGATCACTAATATGGTAAATATTATTAAATATTATACAAATTTCAAACAGCTGTTTTCTCTGTGCATCTGTGTTGACGTGTTGTTTATTTCTGTGGTTAAAGCTGTATTTTCAGCATCATTACTGGAACATCATTTGTGGTAAGCAGTTGTTGCTGATTACCTGCGTCTCTTTCAGACAGAGGTCACTGGCCAGTCGGTTGCGGTCAGTCTTGCTGATGTACTTCTGCTTGCCGAAGGTTTTCTCCAGCTCTCGTCTCTGCTCGTCAGAAAACACGGCTCGTCTCAGGATCCCCGTCCGAGTCCTGGAGCTCAGCGCTGGGCTCCACAGCACCTCTGAGACGAGACACAGCTGTATTCAGATCAATGCCATCTCCATTGATAACGAGACAAAAACACTTTTAGGATTTTAATATTTAATGTAAGTTAATACTTTTAAACGCTTCTATTTATTGTACTGATAGGAAGTGTATAGGATTCATAAATAAATATGTTCGAAAAAGACCTCTGTAACAATATAGGATTTAGCACTGCTAAACTTATTTTTAATTTATTTAAATTTATTGCATTCTTATTTTCTTCTTATATATTTTTAAAAATATGTAAAAACCAAAAAATAAACTATTTATTTCACTTTATTTTAAGGGTATACAAATATTTCTGGAGGAAAAAATTGGCAACATGGCCTCTACTTGGGTTATTAGTTTGTTGGGAGGTTTAATATTTAAGTGTTTATTTGTTTATTTGTAATTAGAGGAATTTGTAAGATTTGTCTTGGGTTGTCTGTTTGTTACTTAGACGTAGGTGATGTCATTATTTCAATGCTTTGCTCTGCAGTTTGGCTGGAGCTGCTTTCAGGATATAAAGAGACTCTCTGCGATTGATCAGAACACATCTGAGAGAGTATCTGTGAGGGCTCTTTAGCGTGTGAGGGCCACCGTCAGCGGCGTGAGGTAAGCAGGTTAGTCATGCTCTCTGCTCACTATTGAGTCTAAATAGTTTCCACTTAAACGCCCTATTAAAGGGTCAGCTGACCCTCGGCCCCGCCCACACGCCCGCAGCAAATGATGCATACCCCATTATCTCCCGCTCTCAGTGTTTCCTTCGGAAGATGGACGCGTCTCATTCTCTGCTCTGGGAGATGAGCTGGAAAAAAGTCTATAAAAGTCATTTCTATTGAGGGCTCGGTGTGTACGGGGGCTCGGAGCGGACAGAAAGGACGGATGGGGAGGGGAGGCTGGCTTTTAGGGCTCCGCTTTTCATTAGCGAGAACAAAAGCGTTCGCGATTAGCGAGCGAGCCGGGGTCGGCGGCGGGGTCACGCTCTGAAAGCAGCGATTGGTCACGGAGAAGAGCGCCAGGAGCGCTGTGGGAAAGTGTCAGGACTAAACTGTTTTCAGAGAGGCTTTAGAAACACCCCGATCTGACCCGTCCAGACTCCGATAAAGACATCGCTCACACACTCATTATAACGCTCCAGAAAACGTATGACATGAAATAGAGGAACTATAGAAATGAAGCACAAATATTTTCATGCATGCATATGAAAAAAGCAAATATTTATACATCTTTATACATGAGAAAACTTTTATATAGAAATAATTAGGATATATTTTCATGTATTTATACATAAAATATTTATACATACCAGACAAAATGTATGTATATTTTATTTGTACTTTATATAAGCTCTGACTGTGATGAAAGAGAAACATTTTATTTATATGTTACTATATTAATGTTTAGATATATTTTACATGAGTGATGAAATATAAAGATGTTCTGTTATTTATTAGTTCTGTCAAACGATTAATCGCATTCAAAGTAGAAGTTTATATATAAAATATATATGTGTGTGTGTGCGCGGTGTATATTTATTATGCATATTGAAATACATACACATATGTATATATTTATATTTATATATATTATTTATTGACGTTGATGTATTTCAAAACAGCTTTCCCCCAAAAAAAATTACATTTAAAATTAAAAAACATTACATTATTTCTTTATTTTTTATTAAATAATGCAAGAAAACTCTTGTGGTTGCTAGGCTGTTTTGAGTCGTAACCTGCTGGTTGCTAGGATGTTGCTATGTGCTTGCTATGTGACTAAATGCTCTGTGTTCATGAATACTGGTGAAAGTTAGAGGGAATTAGCCATGGCCATTATACACTAAACGAGCGATTTGTAGAAGTGAGTGTGTGTGTGTGTGTGTGTGTGTGTGTCTTACTGGGGAACAGAGGAGCGGTCGTCAGCACAGGTCCAGAGCAGCGAGGAAAAGAAACGCTGATCACTGGAGACAGATGAGTATAAACTGAGCTTTAATCACATTATATCACATCTATATATACACACATGAAACCTAACTAATTCTAGCTTTTCTTAAATATTTAACAAGGAAATAAATGCTGATGCATGCTATAAAAGTGAAAAAATGAATGCAAACGATAAAATACATACTAATTGAGAAAAGGAAGAATGAAGATGAATTAACAAACAAACAAATAAATCCTCTTTCCAGTATTAATACTGATGCTGATGGACAGATAAATGGAAATGTATTTTCACAAGATATTGAAAATCTTTTCATTTAATTCTAAATTAATTTATCTCCTTTTGATGATGTTAAGAGAATAATAAACTTTCAATTATTATCATAGCTAACTAAAAGCACGGGAAACATTTACTTTAAATATTTTATATCTATATATATATATATATATATATATTTATATTTCATTTCAGGTAGTTTTCAAGGATACGTTTCATTTAACTGATCTTCATCGACTAAAATAACACACTGAAACTGAGATTACAAAGAAAAATTACAGAACATAGTGCAGTCAAACAATTAATAACATCCAAAATAAAGCTTTTTATTTACATGGTATGTGTGTGTGTGTGTGTGTGTGTGTGTGTGTAGATATATGCTTGGATATATTTCAGAAAACTATGTATATATTTAATGTATTTATGGATATAAATATACACATGTAAATATTTTTAAATATGTGTGTGTGTGTTTATATATACTTAATAAATATACACAGTACACACACATATATTCCACAGACACAAACTTTCATTTTGGATGCAATTAATTGTTTGACACTTAATTAAAATATTCATAATAACTTAAACTAAAACAACATTTTCGCCACTTAAAAATTAAATATTTAAAAGAAAAATTAAACTTATTTCAGCTGGCAACTAAGACAACACTGAATTTATTGAACTTGATATATTAAACTTAATGTATTTTAAAAAAAACACTAAAACTGAAATAAAACATGAATACAAATAAACATTAAAACACAAAATGACCAAAATATATTTAAAATTAAATCAAATTTAAATTCAATCAGAAGATATAAAAATAAATCATTTATGTAATATTTTTAAAAAGTTAAACTTATTTCAGCTGGCTACTAAGGCAATGTTTCATTGGTTGAACTTGATATATTAAAATAACAAACTAAAATTAAAATAGAAATGAATAAAAAATAAGCAAAAATGCTAAAAATAAAATTACAATTCAATCATAAAATATAAAAATAGATATGTGTAATATTCCTGGGGCCGCTGAAGCAGGTGTTTTACCTGACGGCGTCTGAGCTCGTTCCTCGTCCTGAGGAACACACCTGGTCTTCATCATCGGCCCCGGCGGGCATCTCTCGGGACGCAGCAGGTTCTCGATCAAAAAACACTTCCCAGAATTCCCGAATCCCGGATGAGGAGAGCCAGCCATGTCTTTCAGGTACACCTCATCCTCCGGTCGCTCTGAAGAGTTTCTGCCGCTCGCTGAGAGTTAACTTCATTAAAGAGCACAAAGAAGACAAAGCGGAGCGCTGTGATTGGCTCTGACAGGACGGCCGAAGGAGGAACCCTTCATTCATTATGTCACAGCTCCCATTAAATGATAGACATCGGACACAATAGACTCCCGGACAAAGTTTAACTTGCACCCCAAACAGAGCCGGAGCCAGTAAATACTCTGAGCCTCAGTCTATCAACGGGACTATATTTCTTGACTTTATTGTTGGCCGTCCTCACAGCTGCCGACAATGAGAGCTTTTCTGAGATCAGCAGCACATATTTGACCAGAATTAATGCATGTGCAGGAAAGTTCTCAAGAACATGTCTTGGGTTCTTTTTACCCCCAAACCAGAAACAAGCTTTAGCACGAAGCCTAATTAAGATTTCATTTACTTTTGCATAAAAGCAAACTAATGATGACATAAAAAATGATAGAAAAAATCATTAGGATATATCGTTGAAGCTGTATTAAAAAAAATTGTAATAAATGCGTGCTAAATTACATTTTTTTAAAATATATTAATTTTAAATAATTGTACAAAATAAATGATGGTATTACAGTGTTTAAAATAAAAAAAGCTTTATTTTCTTTAGGCAAAATATTATATTTTAAAATATGAAAAGATAAAATCTAATATTAAGAAAATAAAATAAAATCTCTTTAACGTTACCATAATGTGAAATAGAGATATTTAAGTTGTGTTTGAAATGTAAATGTCATGTCTTTATTTATTTACATCAAAAACATAATGTTTGTAATACTTTTACAGGGAAAATGAAAAAAAAATATTAGTATTGAGAATTACAAAAACAACAGTCTTTTTTATTCAAATTATTATTATTATTAACATTTTTATTATTTTAGGATAAGGTACAAAAATGTCTTCCAAGTTAAAAATCGCTTAAAATGCATTCAAGATTCAAGATTACAGGCAAAAAGTACAAAGATGTTTTGATACAGCGTGTGTGTGTGTAGATATATACAGATAGAATATATATAATCATATTAAATGTGTAAGAATATATCATTTAAGATTGACCAGTATAGACTTCGTTGGAATAAACCAAATTTCATTCAGTTCTTTTCCATTTATAGCTCATGATTTCACAAAAGCAGTTTACCTGCATATGTATTTCTAAAACACACACACACACATATTACTCTAAAATGTTTTCAAGAAAAATGAATTCATTTAGTTTGCATAACCCGTCAGTTCTGTCTGTCAACAGATGCACATATTCATATTCAGTCCTGAAAGTGTAGGAGATATGGACAAATATTATTTCCACTAATACATCTTATTTCAATATTTGAACACCTCATATCTACAAATATTAAAATGGTTATATCTCATTGCAAAAAAATCTATAGATTCTAAAGCATTTGCAAAGTTTGATTGCCTTCCTAAAAAGAGTATTTAATGTGTGTGTGTGTGTGTGTGTGTGTGTGTGTGACGTCTCTCAGAAGCGTGCAGTGCAGTAAACAGGCATGTCCCGGCTCAGGGGGGATCTCTGGGGAACATCACCTCATGCTGGGCATGCTAATCGCCGCTTTGTCCCCTCGACACAGAGCCAAAGGCCACATGTAATCAAATTTGCAGTTTTATTGGGCTCGCTGGTAGCGGGCAGGCCGCCGGCCGATGAATATGTAATGTGTGTTAGCTCTGGGGTTATAGATCAACAAATCGGCTTGTGACTAATCAGACCAAATCATTCACTAAACAAACTAACCTTCAGTACAAAATAACAGCCGGTGAAGTTACATTTGATCCTAATGAGAGCCGCAATCAATGTTATCATTGCACTTTCCATTAAATTCATTTTTTGGATGCATCTCTAAGAGAGATTTATTTAAAATAAATGACAAAATCTGATTCTTGCTCTAGAAAACTGTACAATAAATAGTTAGTCAAGTAAAATATATTTATCAAATTCAATTTACTTTAAATTAAGTAAAAAATAAATAAAGTAAAATTCAAAAAAATAAGTATATTTACATCTATGTATAATTAGCCTGATACTGACTTTATGTAATAATAATGTGTAATAATTGTATTATTTCTATATTTTGTGGAGAGGTGGGGAGCTTGTTTATGTTAAAATATGGATAAATATCCAAAATAAATAAAACTAAATGAAACACAAGAATATTTTTTTTACTTTTTTTCTTAGTAGTAGTATTTTATCTATTTTACTAGACTGCTAAAATGATTCAAATAAATGTTTTATATAAAATATTGATACATTTTGGGGAAATTAAATATGCATGTATAAAATGAATGATGCGTAATATTAGTAGTATTTTTAATTGGATTACTAAAACAAGTCAGTTAAATGTTTCATATAGCCTAAATATGCATATATAAAATTAATTAAACTGTAGTATTTTATATGTTTTGCCAGATAAATAAAATAAGTAAAATAAATTGTTTATATAAAAAGCATCTATCTTTTTGGGGAACTAAACGTGCAAATCTAAAATAAATAACGCATAATGAAACATGCTTTGATACTTTTTATTATTTGTATTTCACGTGTTTTACCAGATTACTAAAAACTGTTTACATATCATTTATGAACATCTTTTTGTGGGTAACTGAACATGCATGCGCAAATAAATTCAGCATAATTGTAATTTTTACACTTATATTTTTTTCTCAGATGAACCGAATGTTTTGTGTAAGTTTGTCCGGAGCAGGCAGCATCAGTGTGTTCTGAAGTGGAGTCAGTCAAACATGAGCTGATGTGAAAAGCTGTGTTTCTGAGAGCAGCTGTGAAAGGTCTCTCTTCTCTTTCACTCCTCGACCTCTTAAAGTCCTCGGAGCTCTTCACACGCTCAATGAAGGGCCAGGCTCTGAATCAAAGAGCACAATGCCAGGAGTCCCGGGCCCCTGACGCATCTGTGAGTCTGTAACGAGGCCTGTTCTCAGATGTCATTACATTCAATAAACACATGAACCTGAGAAAGACCTGCAGATTGAGACTGGTTCAGGTAAACTTTATTAAAAGGTGACTTTCTTCATTCATATTACTGATCCGTCAATCACAGCCCATTCAGTAATTCACTTCTGATATCAGATATTCTCAGTTTGTTTGAGGATCATCACGACTGACTGCTGTTTTTCAAATACACTATATCTATACGTATCTGTCAATCAAATAATCCCCTTCAATCACATTCATAATAAAGGTTTTTGTTCATTTCTTTTTGATGCATTTTTGTGTGTACTGTGTATATTTATTATGTATATATAAACACATGCATGTTTAAACTGTCTAAAAACTGTTATGTTTATATAGTAAGTATATTTCTATATAATCTCAAGTATAAAAATATGTAAATGTATAAACGTAAAAATTTAATAAGTAATAAATAATACACATACATTTATAAGGTATACCAAAAATAATTTTGGATGCGATTAATCATAATTAACCATTTCACCCATACCATAGTAAAGGGTAGGTTTAGGGTTGGGGTAGGTGTAAACATAATCTAATCGGTAGAAAAATTAATTTAATTTTTAGTTTTAACAGCAGGCTCCTTCTGACCCATATGAATGGGCTGATAACCACTGATAACGGAGCCATAACATCCGAAGCGGCTCACCATTCGACAGAGCTAATATATATATGTGTGTGTGTGTGTGTGTGTGTGTGTGTGTTTTAGGTGTAGTTTATTATTTTTTAATCATTTTAAAGGATCATTTTCATGTGAAGAAAAACATTTAAAAATACTATTTATTTCATATTTTTTGCATTTTAAGTTTGCTCTTTTTAACTTTCTTTTCATCACAAAATCCTGAAAAATAAAATACATCACAGTTCCCAAAAATATTGAGCAATATATTTTCAATATTGATAATAATCAGAAATGTGTGTTGAGCAGTAGATCAGTGTATGATTCTGATTTCTGAAGATCATGAAGGCAACCTTAATTGGTAAGAAAGCATTCAAAAATGGCATAAATAAGTAATGATGATGTGATATTTGTCTCACTATTATTATTATTACTATGAAATTATTTATTTGCTTAAATCTTTAGAAACAATCAGAAAGTTTGAGTCACACTAATGTTCCCATACCTTAATTTTAGGCCAATATAGATGCAAAAACACAATAATATAGTAGAAACATTTATTATTTACAGAAAAACAGACATAAATACACTTACATCAGAATATCTTTCTTTACAAAGTACATCTGAATAGAAAATATTATTCTTTACAATTATTTAATCTCTATGTACAATAGTCAGAGTGCATCTCAAGAGCCGCGTGTGTGTGTGTGTGTGTGTGTGTGTGTGTCAGAGGAAGTCACATTTCTCTCATATCAAACATATAAATGTGTCTCTGGAGCACAGCAGCAGTCAGTTCTTCTTTTAAGACAAACATCACTAGGATATTAAGATCATGAGAGGTTATTTTGTGATATATTTACTACTGATATATGCAGAACTTTAAAGGAGATTTTGCTCCCTCAGATTCCAGATTTTCTAAAAATTGTATCTCAGATTGCCTATAATTTCAGAAACCGGTTCTGTGCTCCGTATCTGGATAGTCTCATAGTTTGTAGCTGAGGGGCCGAACTTCAGCATTTGTGGTGCTTCCACTTGCGTGTGGCCGCGGCGATGTGCAGGTCTTTCTTGAGCCACGGGAACAGACTGGACAGCTGGATGGAGCCGGTGGCGCGCATGGTGCCGGTGATGAGGTAGAGCTGCGCGCGGCCGGGCCGGACCAGCGAGAGCGCGCAGCGGAGGTTGATGAGCAGCCAGCGCTGGAGGAGGCTCGCGGTGTCGTAGGGCAGCAGCGGGCCACGCTGGATGAACTCCACCGGGCCGTCCACCGTCAGCTCCGGCTCCGCGGAGGGCACACGGCGCCGCGACAGCTTGGCTTTGACGGCTGCGGAGAGAAAACACGGTGAGTGTCCCAGAAGTCCCTAAGCCTCATCACATGACCCTGACCTTCAACAGAAACAATGATAATCGCTTACCGAAGTCGTTGAGGCACAGCGCGTCCAGCACGGTTTTCAGAGACGGCGCTTCTTGCACAGACGGACAGCTCTGACACACGGGCTGAGGGAACTCTGAGCAGAGGAGGACACACTCCGTCAAATCAGTGTTACAGTAACAGTGTAGTCAAATTTGATTATTTTTATATTCTGACATTTCTATGAAATATAACAGATTATTATTTAGTTTCCTCACCTTTGGAGAAGGCGCTGATGTGTTTGGGCAGCGGGGTCAGACAGGTGTCGTCCTGAGCGGGGAATCGCTCACAGTCCAGGGCCCGGGGCCAGGTGTGTCCATGACAGGCCAGTACAGGAGCACAGCTCTCCCTCACGGCCACACACACACTCCGACACGGCTGGATGAACCTGCACACACACACACACACACACACACACCTGAGTTACTGAGAGCTCAATCTGACCTCGGGCAGACCAGAACTAAACTACTGGTTATATCTGACACGCTGTGTAGACACATTTCAGCCTCCAGACATGATAATATCCAAATGATGTGTCATTACTAACCTTATAATGTAGGATAACATGTGTGTATTAACATATTAAACACATCGTGCATAAAAAATACCATCAGTTTCAAAATTGTAACGTGTCTCGCCAAAGTGTTACAACATTGAACTGTTACTTTAGTGCAATACTCGATATAGTCATTTAGGAACGCATGCACTATTCTAAACAGCTTAGCTTGTAATCTGTGACCCTCTCAGCGCTGCGAGTAACTAACAGTGATGTGATGAGTGAGCCGTACCTGTCGAGGCAGACGGGAGCGACGAGCGAGCAGACGAAGGCCCGGGCCTGCGGGTGACAGCCGCTGTGGAGCAGGGTCCTCCAGTCGTCTGAGCGCGGGACGGCCTCCTCCAGGCTGCTGTGACCCAGCAGGTTCGGCAGACGCATCTCCGAGTACGGCACGTCCTGACAGACGCTCATCTGAGCCGGGACGGGGACGCAGCGTGTGGTCTGCGCCAGGTCGAAGGCCCCGGAGCGGGCCCCCAGAGCCAGCAGGAGAAACAGAAGAGACAGAGACATGATCCTGAGTGAGTCGTGCAGGAGACTGATCCCGAGCTCAGCCGGCCCCTGCTTTATATAGAGGAGGGTGGTGTTATCAACGACACATCAGAGCCACGCAGACAGAGATAACAGCCCAGACGGGGGCGAGGGGGGGCGTTACACACACACACAGGTCAGTCTGAGCTGCTTTTACACAATCAGATCTTTCACATGAGTCAAGAAGTGATCAGTCTAGATGTTTCATGCAATTCTTTTACAAAAACAGCATTGTATGTGATTCATTTATACCTCCACACTGCTTCACATGAGTAAATAGAAATCTGTCATCTAAAACACATTTGTGCGAATATGTGCTGCATGATTAAGTTATATGCTCAGATCGTTTGACATGATGAAACTGAGCAGTAAATATTAACATCAACTAAATGTAACTAAACGTTTTGTGCATTTTTGTGCATCTTACATCTTTTACACATTTTTAGTTCATGATTCAAAGGATTATATTCACCAATAACTAATGAAAATGTCAGTTAATATTCATGTTCGCTATATTTCTGTGCCTTCAAAATATTTTTATTAGGTTATTAGTTTATTCAGTCTCCAGAATGGCAATTTTAGAAGATGTTTTATTCATAGTTGAAATTGCACATATACATCCAGTGCTAGATTTATACATCTATAATGTGCTTATTTTACCAATCATTCAAAATGGCATTGGAATTATAATAATAGTTAAAAGAACAATAACAGTGCATGAGAAATTTCAGTATCTTAGTGGGAAAAATAATCATATTCATCTATATTTCAGTTACTTTAAATAGCTTACTAATATTTCTTAGTTTTTTCGTCTCAAAAATGTCTGCAAATAATATTATTATTTACCATTTATAGCTCTGCAAATCAAAAAAATGAATATTTTTGATTAATTTAATATGTGTTTTGTGAATTCTTGTTTTCTAAGCATTATTTGAGGTTATGGAGAACATGACTTATATGAAATGGTAGGAATGTTAAAATTGTTTATTTGTTTGCTATTAGGAAGAATATCCACATTAAATATCCTCTTGTTTTACCTGAGCATCCAACCAGGATGGGGATGTTCTTTTTTATCTTGCCGTTTTTTCACAGACTTTCACTATAACAGTTATTTGACAGACATATGTCCTACACCGAATCCTGCCCTGACCTCTGCTTCAGAAACCTATAGGTCCACATGGAAATACTGATATAACATCTGCATCGCATTAAAAGCACAAAGAGTTTTGCCAATCTTAGCCCACGGGCCGATGCTGCTGGAATCTAGGGTCTTCGTCTGTCAGTGTTTCCACGAGGGTCTACAGGCTTCTGAATGCATGGATGATAGCGCTGTGCTTCCACCTGATGCGAGTCAAACGCAGCGGTGATGTGTTCTTCATGAACGTCTGGTCTGTGTGGAGACGTCTCTGACAGCTCTCTGTCTCCAGCGTGTCATTTAGCGTCCTCGGCCAGCGAGAGCGTCTACCTTTGATCTGACTGCATTCGTATTCAAATGGTCCAGCTCGTGCTGCAGATGTCTCTCTAATGTCTCAGACACTCTGTGGATTATCTCACATTAGTGCTTCTGACATTAGCATTTACAGCCCAGCTCCTGTCTGTGCTTCGGCTCAGGTTCAGCGCTTCCTTCAGTCCTTTCTGCACACACCAATCATTCATTGAAAATAGCTGCTTATTTGATCAATAAAATACTCTTTTAACCATTTCAACATTTTAAAGGCAAGAATTTAAATATTCGGACTAATTGTTATTACTTTTATTGCCTGACAATGACCGTTTCAGACTCATTTAATGTGTTTTATTGGTATTGGAAATGAATTTTAAACACTAGTTTTATACATGCACTATACATTTCTTGTTGTAGCACTTTTTGGCCAAACATTCATTACAAAAATAAATTTTTTGTTTAGCCATTTGACCATTTTTGATTAGAGAATAAGTAGGCAAACTTATTTTCACTATATTTCTGTGACTTTCACTCATGTTATTACTTCTACAGTCCCCAGAATAGCAATACTTGGACTCTTGCAGAAAGTTGCTAGATGTAGACACACACTATAATGTCACCATTCCTGCACTTTCTTTTTAAAATAAAACAAAAACAACACATGAACAATTTCAGTATTTTAGAAAGGAGAATATTCTTATTGACTATGTTTCTGTTACTTTAAATATTTTACTAATTTTTATGCATGCAAAGTGTTATATCATCATCCATCTAAAAAAATTTATTTGCATTTATTTTGCATTTATTTTAACCATTTCATTATTTTAGAGGCTAGAATGACTAGAAATAGCTATTTTTCCTGCTGTTGCATTCATTTTTATTCATTTCCGGGCCCAGAAATGACTGATTCTAGACTCTCAAAAGATGCAATTGAAATAAAATAATGTTGCAGCGTTTTTCCAAGTATGCATGCATTTGCAAAACTCTATTTGTACTTTTTAAATGAAACACACACTTAAAATGAAGTTTCCCTCGTATCTCGACACAGATTTCAACCTAAATGCATCACGCACATGTTACATGTCAACTATACAGCTCCCATGAGTGATAAGATCAAACACACATCCATGAAGTGCGTTTCTCTGCACGGAGGAGAGAAAGAGTTTGCAGACGATGAGAAGCCAGTCTTTATGACTGAAGACGGTCTGGATGCGAGCTGCTTCTTCATCTGAAGTCTCCGGCCCCTGTCTTCTGGGCCACTTTACTGCCCCGGACAGACGGCAGCTACTGAGGGACCTAACTGGGCAATTAGAGACACATACCCATTTAGGAGAACAATAGGGAGCGAGCGTGGGGTTAAGCACTGATTGCCCCCCGCTGCTTGTTATTCTTTCTAACGGCCCTCCTGTGTTTGGATTGTTAATATGAGAGCGCTAATGGGACTCGTTCAGCGTCTACTTCATCTGTCTCGTAGAGGAGCTGGGGCTGTTCAGAGAGTACTGTCAGTCAGTATTAGTGCTGTCACTGTCTTTATAACATATGTGTGTGTGTGCTGTGTACAAAACATGCATGTGTATATTTCAGAAAAAAATGTTGTACATAGAATATAAATTATAGGAGCTTATTATTTATTTTTATTGAAATGAGTTTATATAATTAGGTTAACGTTAAAATAAACTGTTATAGAATTATAATTGATATGCTATTATAG
>JAUMHI010000074.1:685701-709711 GCA_032359435.1 Enteromius unitaeniatus
AATAAGCAGGAATTTCAAGTTGAATTTAGCTCCAGAGCATGCAAAGCTGTTACTGCTGCAGAATATTCTGACATATCTAAACATATTGGATTAAACGGAAAATATGTGTTGAATATATTTCAGGAGGTTAACTTATACCCTCCGTGGGGTCAGTCTGCAAAAGCTTGTTTTATTAGAGGCCCCTTTAAATACAAGACAAGCGTTCAATCTACGTCAAGAGCGTCCAAAAGTCATTGCCAGAGTGAATTTTGACGCTCTCGCTGGCGGCGCAATGTTTGAGGTGTTTTATAAGGTTCGATGTATTTCCCCCTTTTGTCATCAGCCTCAAAAACAAAATACTTCCACACGTGGCTCTTTCCTCCTTTCTTTTTAACGAGGAGATTCAGAGCCGCCTCATCAGTAGCTCCGCCGGTCGCCATCTCTCTGTGCTTTTATGAAGAAGACGCAACTTTCGGGAAGCACAGCAAGAGCCGGGTCGACCCGTTGATCGGTACTAACGGTACTTCAGAAAACCTGCTACCGTAACATTTCACATTTTTTAGTACCGTCTTGGTACCGAAGTACCTGGTCTATTGAGAACACTAAATTGAATAGAGTTGAATAGCATGAAATGGGTAGATTGGAGTGGAACTGAATGCAGTTGTGTAAGATTGGAGTTAAATAGACTGAGATAGAAAATAGACTGAGACTGAGATAGAATGGTTTTGAATATACTAGAATGGAATGGAATTGTATAGATTGGAATAGAATACAGTGATCAACATTTGAAGTGGATCAAAAATCAAAAAAACGTATATAAGGAATTAGAACGGAATGGATTTGAATAGAATGTAATTGTATAGATTGGAATGGAATGTTTATTAGCTGATAGAAATATCCACAGCTGCTCATCAGTGAATTAATGAAATAATGTACAAAATAAAAACTTTCAATAAAGCACTAAAACTACTCCGATTGTGTTTCTTGGTAACACTTTACAATAATGTCTGTTAATGTATTAACTAGCATGAACAAACAATGACCAATGCATGCATTACAATATGTATTCATCTTTGTTTATATGAAGATATGGTTGTTTATTGTTAGTTCGTGTTAGTTCACAGTGCATTAACTAATGTTAACTAATACAGCTTGTGATTTTAATAATGCATTAGTAAATGCTGAAATTAACACTATTTCTACAGTATTTATTCTTTTTAGTTAATGTTAATAACTAATGGAGCTTATTTTAAAGTGTTACCATTGTGGTTTCACCATGGTTAATGAGTGAGCAGCACAGTACTTTTATAAAATGGAAAAGCAATATGATAAAAGACACCAATGTTCATTCAGTGAGTTATGAAAATAACTCTTTCATAGCTGTTTGTAAAAGCAACATACAATGTGCCGTATACAGTACACACGCAAACAGAGCGTGTTGTTTTGTTGCTCAGTGATTGGCTAGTAACACCTGTTGCTGCTCTACAGCCAATCAGATGCAAGATATTCTTTACATACATCATATTGCGTTAGAATGATGCTCATCAATAATCGTAGGATTATTGGAGGAGTTTAGTCTTTAAAGAGTCACACAGAATAAGAATAAGGCTGTTTGCTTTGGATGGAAGGTTTTGTGACGGCTACCTGCTACATTTAGGAAATAACAGGGAATTGTCTTTTATTTTTTTATTTACTCTCATTGGCTGTCAAGCCTCACCCCATTCATGAGCGCCGGTTTCCCCTAGCAACAAAGAGGCGAATAGAATAGGACGAGGTGAGAGGAATTCATTCTCACCAGCCAATTAAATGTGAGGTGGGCGGAGCCTGTGCTGAAACGACGTGTTGCCAGTGTGTCAGCATTGACATGCAAGTTTACTGTCAGGGTTTACATGGCAACCGGCTAAGAGCAGGGCTGGTCATATGCGCAGACACCCTTCAGTGCAGTGTGCCTGGCCGTCTCCAGGAGCTCCACAACCGTGCAATAATGAATACAGGAGAAGACAATGATGTCATGGGCCGCGGGGCTTTCCAGGGGCCAAAAATCAAAGCCTGCAAGTGAATTTTAGTGTGATAACGGTGTGGAATTTGATAGTGTGCATCGTAATAATGAATTTTCACATGTTTCGGAGGGGAAACAAATTACATTTCTGCTGCAGAAGAATTTTTAACCAAGTATATAAACTTTTATTGGGAGAAACTAAGGCTGAACGATTATGGTTGAAACTAATGAGCACAGTTATGATTTGTGAAAATAGGATCAAATCTTGCAGACCTAGGAAAAACTAAAATGCATGACGTGTCATTAAAATAATAATAATAATTAAAAACCTGCAAATGTTTTAACAAATTTTAATGAATGTTGCTCTTGCTAAATATTTGTTTTTTAGAGTAAAGATTATGTAAAATAAACTTTCCTAAAATTAGTGTGACTATGTCCAATTAATGAAGCAACTTTTAACATAATGCATTTTATGAGAAGAATGCATTTGCATAGATTTGAACACTTTGATTACATGAAATACTTGCACATGACTATTAACATGCTTTTAATAAAAAAAAAATAATAATGTTAAACCTGTGTGAAATGCCCTTGTCTCATAATCCTTGCATTGTTCATTCACACAGCAAGATGTTGAGAAGTTTACAGATATCGAAAAGCTCTACCTCTACCTTAAGTTGCCTTCTGGTCCCAGTAGTGGCAATGACAAAAGGTACTTATTATTTTTTATCTATCTTATTCCTTTCCATATCCCCCTCCTCTCCTTTTATGATTTCAACACCTCATGAACCATTTGTGATTTTTGTGCTTTGCAATATCAAAGACACTCATATGTCTGATAATTATGATTGACTCATGTTTACATTCAGTGAAACATGCGTGTATGAAATGCATTTATGAAACAAAATCAAAGCATATGCAAGGATCATTATTTTTTGTAATATTGTCTAATTTTGCATTTGTTGTCAGCTTCACATTGATTCATGATTCATTCAAGCTAATCATTTCACCATTCAAATATATTTTGTGTAAATTATGACATTGCAATACCAAGCTTCCTGTGTTTTGTCATTTGTTTCCCCTTATCTGTCCATCATGTCAACCCCTCTTTCCCAACATGATGTCCAATAGAACTGAAAATCAGAGGGGCTCTGCAAGTCCTGCGATATGGTACTACAACTTTAACTACATAAAAGGGAAAATAATATGTTACATGATATATAATACAGGACCAACAGATTTACACACAGCTTTCAGGTGCTACACCATCCCTGTTTCAAGCCTTTCTTTTCCTCTGTTTTGCCAATAGCGACCAGAACTCCATGTCGTCCAGCCGGACTCAACAGATGTATGCGTTCAACTGGATCCGGAATCACTTGGAAGAGCACCCGGAAACCTCACTGCCAAAACAAGAGGTGTACGACGAATACAAGTGAGTGGTTTAGCGCTGCAATAATGGACAGAAGTTGTGTCCGCTTGTATTCATCAGTTTCTAATGCTGTGTTTCAGGAGTTATTGCGACAATCTGGGCTACCATCCTTTAAGCGCAGCTGATTTCGGAAAGATCATGAAAAACGTTTTTCCAAACATGAAGGCACGCCGTTTGGGCATGAGGGGGAAATCAAAATATCCTTTCGTGTGGGGAGAAATGTTTTGAATGCTGTAGATTGCAGCTTTCAGTGCACCTAATGCATGAGAGCATTTCCTTTTGACACATTTTGTATGCATTGAGAATTGTTGTGAACCTTTACAATGCAATACGTACTGCTACAGCGGGCTGAGAAAAAAAGCATTTGTGCACATGCCATCACTTCCTAACCTGGACTTGCACAAATCAGGAGATGGGGTCAGTATCCAGTTTCTGTCAATATCCAAAACAAGAGATTCATATCAGTTTGTTTTAAGTGCCCTAATTACAACAGCATTATGTGTAGGTTTGATAAGCAAATTCCCTCTTATCCCTCCTATTCTTTAGTGTGAGTTGTTGGAGTCGACTGGACAGTCTCCTAGTGCTGAGGATGAGATGCGTTCGGCAGCTTGTGGTCTGGTCTGCGAATGGGCTCAGAAGGTTTTGAGTCGCCAGTTTGACAGCGTAGAGGAGCTGGCACGCTTTCTTCTCAACAGTCATTATATAGGCACTAAGTCCATGGCAGCTCTGACTGTTATGACTGGAACCCCAACAGGCAAGAAAACAAATCTTCATGTGCCCTTGCACATGAATCTAGATTGACCAAAGCAGCTGCTGGTTTGCATTTTTTTGCTTCTAACTTGAATCTCTTTGATTAAAAACCAGGTATGAAAACCCCTACGCCTGCCTCTGCCTTTGTGCCAACTGGTGAAGCCAACTCATTCCAGCCCCAAGTGAAGACCCTCCCTTCGCCTTCTGTAGATGCCAAACAGCAGCTGCAGCGGAAGATCCAGAAGAAACAGCAGGAGCAGAAGCTCACCTCTCCTTTGCCCACCGAAGCCCAGGCAAGAAGGGCAGAGGCGGGCACACCTGGCCCTGGATCCAGCCTGACCTCTGGAAGTCCTGCACTACTGTCCCCTCAGCCAACCATAGGCATTGTGGTCGCTGCTGTTCCAAGTCCAATCACAGTAAGGAAATTTTGGTCAATAGCAGGTTATGGATGATTTGACATTGCTGAATGGACAAGTGACTTAGATTGTGCTTTTGTTTGCAGGTTCAGAGAAACAGGCAACTGATGACCTCTCCAAGTCCTGTTGGGGCAGCGGAGGGAAAAGTTGTACCTGTTAACTTTCAAGTTGTGACGCAACCTGTTAAGCAGTCTCCAAAAACACCCCAAAATATCCCTGCAAGCCCAGTTGGTGACAGGTTGGCTAGACACCGTTATGCTCAGATATTACCTAAACCATCTGCCACAAGCGCCATTGCCCTTCGCTCGCCCCCAACACTCCTCATCACCAACAGTCCCATCAAGACAGTGATGCCCACGCCCCACGTTAGCTCTGTAAATGTGGTCAAGATGACGGCAATTTCATTAGCGCCTAACAGTAGCTGTAGTAGTAGTACTCCAACCCCGTTGCGACCTGCTTCAGCGGGTGTCAGTAGCACAGGTTCCCTGGAAGAATCTAGCCAAACCCTTCAAGGTCAGAATGGGGCATCTATCATGTCTCTTCAGTCATCTGGGAAAGCTGGACGTACATCCATGACCCTAATCCCATCAGCGTCCACTGTTACCAATGAGGTAAAAGTGACATTTGAAGCTGTGAATGACATTAACTCAGCTATTGCTGTTGACAAACAAAGCACTGCATCAGGGGCAAGTACGGGACTAAAGAACGAAAGAGCCACTAAATTCAGGGCTTCCAGTGAACCCTCTCTTTTTATTAAGGCTTCCCCTGTGCCTGAGAGAGTGACAAGGGCCAAGAGTGACTCTACAACTCCTTCAAGTACAATCATGGGGGCTCTTGCCCCGAGCAGCAATAACAACAACAATCAGCCAGAAAGTACTTTGTATTTAACTGTTACTAGCCAGAATGTAGATGCCGAACTGTCATCCATTTGTGCGGTGGCAACTGCAAGCACTTCCTCTAAAGATGCTGGCCTCTGTTCAAAAAGCCCTCGAAAACGCTCTGCATCTGTTTTGGAAACCCATACAATACCAGTTAAAAGAGTATTCATTTCCCAGCAACCTTTGGATGTTAGCAGCAATACCAAGCCTGGTATTGTAATAGCAGCTAAGAAGATTCAGAGCACCCCAGCAAGACCAGAGAGTGCTCCATGCAAAGTTACGCTAAAACAAAGTAGCTCTCTTCCGACTCAAATCCTGGCTCTTTCTGACACCCCCATTGGAGCCCTGAACACCTCTCAGACTGTTAATCATCAGAGCTCTTCACAAATGGAGAATGAAGTTGCCAATATCACCTTGAATGAAACTGCGTCTAGTAATAGCACAGCTTTACTGCAGCAAATCCCAAGTCACCAACAAATCAGCAGTGATGATTCTCAGGAGGTATCTGCTGTAAGTGAGCTCAAGAGTTCGCTGCAAGACTACTCGCAACAGATGCAAGTAGGACACAAGCAGATCGCAGCTAATCCATTACCGTTGATGGCCCAGGCAACTGAGACCACCGGTCAGCTCACTCTTCAGCAGGACATTGTTGATTTTGCAGGAGCCCAAGCAAGCATAGACTATTTCCCCTTCAATGATGATGATATGACCCAGGACAGTATTGTAGAAGAACTTGTGCAGATGGAGGAACAGATGAAGCTGAATAGCAGCTTGCAATCCTACCTGAGTTGTGTTGATATATCCCTACAAGGTCAAGCCACAATTGGCCAAGGAACAATTCTGTCGCCCCATCAGACAAGTACACAGTTCTATCATTCCTCCCACAGTAGTGCCACTCCAATCCATACACCAACTCCGACGCCCACACCAACACCAACACCTACTCCAACTCCTACCTCCGAGATGCTACCAGGGGGCCATAGCTTGACCAGAGAAAGCCCTTGTTCTCGAATGGCACCTGTTACCCCAGTGGATAGCATCTTAGGTGGGCGCCATACACCCATCAGCACTCCACTGTCAAACTGCAGCAGCAGTGTTCCTCCAAGTCCCATTGAATGCCGCAATCCCTTTGCATTCACTCCTATAAACTCCAATATAACTGGATATCACGATGGTAGCGTTGTGTCCAGCAGTCCAGTGAAACCCATGCAAAGGCCAATGGCCACCCATCCAGATAAAGCCAAGCTGGAGTGGATCAACAACAGGTACAACAGCATCGCAGGATCTCCTGTTATCTCCACCAGCTCCACTATTGGCATCCTGCCCAGTTACCAGGATCTGGTCGAGGACCACTTCCGTAAACCACACGCTTTTGCCATCCCAGGTCAATCCCTCCAGTCTCAATCAAGGCATCCAGATGGAAACTTGGGAAGGTTGACAACCGTTTCCCCAGTGCAACAAGGACAGCAAACCACCCTTAGTAGTAAGCAAGAAAGTTTTGCCGTCCCAGCTCCGTTGGACAACAAAGGGGCTGGAAGCACATCTGCATCTGCAGGGGGAACCTTCAGGTGTCGCAGCGTTAGCCCGGCAGTTCGCCAGCGTAACCTTAGTGGCACCACTGCACAAACAGTCACCACTCCACGGTCTGTTGTTTCTCCCTTTAATTGCCCCCTGACATCTGAGGTCCTGAATATTTTGTCCAACAACCAGTCTGTTGTCGGTGCCAGCAGCTTGGCCCAGAGGAGCCAGTCAGTTCCACTGAACATCATGATGCAGTCTGAGCTGCTGCCTGTCAGTCACCAGGCACAGCAAAGCAATAGTGCTAAGATTACCACTGTGCTTCTTAGCAAGATGGACACGGATGGAGATGATGCAGTGCGGGGGCTGGGCGTAAACAACCTGCCTGCCAATTACACAGCACGGATGAACTTAACCCAAATCCTGGAGACAGGCTTCTCTGGAGGCCCCAACTCTCAGAACCAGCAGCTCCCTCTGGACTCAAGCCCTTCACCCTTTGACTTCCAGAAGACGGGTTACCTCATAAGCACTGGGGAGGATGAAGTCACCTTCTCAAGTGGTAACAGTCAAGCACAATCAGGCTCTGGACTGCAACAGCAGGAAGAGCAGCTGCAGCTCCAAGAACCACAAATGGAGCTGCAGCTACAAAATCAACAGCTGGAACTTCCAGATCAGCAATTACAACTCGAAGACCAACAGCTGCAACTTCAAGACCCACAGTTGCAGCTCCAGGACCAGCAGTTGCATTTGCCGGACCAACAACCGCTACAGGATGATCCAGATCTTAGCCAGCAGCACTTGTTGCCCCAAACCTCACAGCAGGTTGTGGATCAGGAGCAGCAAGAGCAGCTGGACTTCAACACTACCGTCAAGGATCTCTTGGGGGAGGATAGCCTCAACCCCAGTTCGCAACTCGTTGGACAAGTGGCGTCAGAACTTAGTGCTGTCGCCTCTGACTTTTCCAGCGATATCCGGTTGACTTCTGACCTTTCGAGTAGCATTACCGACTTGAACACTTTGGACCCCAATTTGCTGTTTGATCCTAGTCAGCAGCAGGACCAATATGAAGACGCCACACTGGAAGAACTGAAGAACGATCCTCTGTTTCAGCAGATTTGCAGCGATACTGTGAATTCTGCTGGTTTCGATTGGCTGGAGAATAAAGACCAGCCCACCGTTGAAATGTTGGGATAATATTATTTCCTGTTCTTTTACTGTAGATGTTGCTGTTGTTGTCGTTGTTAATATTTATGGTTTCTGTTCTGCGTTTTTTTTTTGTTTGTTTTTTTATTGCGACGTTTTGTGTATCCTTTATGTACAAAAGTATTGAATGACGTGTCTGTGCAGCAAAAATATGGATACATTGGACTGTCCAGTTTAAAGTGCCAGCCTGAGGTAAATCTCTTACAGGCATGTGCTATATCTGAATTTTTTTACAGTTGTTTTGTTTGCATCCTTGTCATATGATTTCATGGGTCATTCCAGTCATTTCTCCCCATTCAGAAGTCATTTATAGTGTAGGGTCAGATATTTCCTCTGGTTCCAGCTGGTAGTGAATTACGTTCAGTAAAATGAGACATCATTTGGTGCACAAGCATATCCCTCTTTTACATATTTCCTTCCTCTAAAACCATATTGGATATTGAGAACCTGAATGCAAAATTTGCTCTTATATTTCAACTAAATGCAATATTCCAAGTAACGAATCGTTGAGTTTGGGGAAACACCCTTTCTAGACAGTTGTTTAAGGATCCCACAGTGTGGCTTTGCGAGTTTGATAGGAGACCAAAACATTTCAAAAGAGGGCCCCCAAATATTACAAGTACAGCTGAGGTGAAATAACACATCTACATATCGTCAATCAGTCAGTTCAATGAACTGCAATGATCTTAGGTGCTACTTGGTGCTGACTTAAAGAATCACATTTACTGTACTTTTCATCAGCCGTCATTTGTTTTGTCCAAGTAATTTTACACATTTTTGGGGAAAAAGGTATTTAAGGCCATATTACTTGTACTGTTAAATCCAAACTGTTGGGGCGGGATGAGACCTTGGGTTTGTTTTATTTTAGAAAAATGGGAAGATAAGACTCGTCTGCCTTATTTCCAGAGTCTAAAGCCTTATTCCATCTCATTAAAGGCTTCTGAATTCAAGAATTTCTCAAAAGAACTGACTTGGTGCACTTGTGGTGATTTAGCAGTCCTCCATGTTCAGATGGTTGCTAGCCATTTCGTAGGCTTTTTAGCACATCATTTCAAACTGGTAGTGATGATGGTATGGTGATGGCTAGATATTCTTACCAACTCGAGATCAACAGGCCAGCCTGTGTAATTTCTCCAGCCTTAACTCCATACCAAAGAGCAACTGAGGAAGAACAAGAGATTGCAAACCATTGAGGTTTCCATCTTCAATCGCCCGTCATCTAAAAGGGATCTCGACTGTTTTAGTCTGTGTTGACAGTTGGTGAATTTGCATTTGTGTAAATTATGTATATGGAGGATGTATAGATGGGGAGCATGTTGTACAAGTTCACGAAGGCCACGTTTCTTGGCTAGTAGTGCGACATTTGTAAAAAGGACATAGTTGTCATCATGAGATTTCCATTTTGTCAAGATGCTAATGGTGATGAGTTGTAGGTAGATTTGAGTGCCCTTAAGAAGAAAACGCTGATCATAACGAGTCCATAGCCAGCATGATATTTCGCTTGTTACGTTTCTGGCTTCCTGTGATGTGCTAGTAAATGTTGGGTCTGTAGCTTGCTAATGTACCATTTTTGTTAGGAGTTTATTGGTTCCTGCGTACGCAGATGTGATGTGTAAATGAAGAGAGGATATAATAGCATGGATTTATCAAGAAAAAAAAAAGAAATTAGATAAGGCTTAAATATGAAGTTAATTTAATCGTGACATAGCTAAATGTGGTGTGCAGAGACGAATCAATGGAGCAGACACTGGAAATGGTTTGAAAACGTTCATCGTATTGCACTAAAAGTTGCGTTTCTTTTTCTGTCGGCGAACAACAATTGGTGCCCGCGTTGATTTTTTTCTAATGACAATAAATAGGGGAATAACTCACTCATGCTCGAAAACGACAATGAATAATTGCCTTGTGTAGCAATGAGCTCTAATCTCAATGAGATCCGTGTTGTACGAGTTCTTGTACTTGAGAAGAAAATACGAGATTTAAAAATTACAGCGAGTTTAAAAAAAAAAAAGAAAGAAAGAAAGCCAACATGCTTTACCATGTTATAAAATGACTGTATGTGCGCATGTATGTTAAACTATCTATGGTAGTATTTGTTGTGACCACTCCTTCAGCCAATCAAAACAGGACGAGGGGAAAAAAGTAGTTCTTCAGAAGCTATATGCATTTTACAATGTTTACTAAGTTAAAATAAGTCTGTTTCTGTTCATGAATGTTGTTTTTGTCTTTCGTTTTGAATATATCTTAATTTTGTCTTTTTATATATACATATATATATATATATATAGATATAAAAAATGCCTATGTGAAGAAAGCTGTAAATATTTTTTATGTTCTGGCGTTTATTAAGGCACTGATTAATTACCGTTTTTTTTTATTTTAGCAGTAAGACTCCTCTTTTGATACACAGGGTTTGACGCCACAGATGTCGTTCGTCAGGTTGGTCATGTCCATTCTGTCTGTCCATTCGGATCTGTAGATTTGAGCCTCTGATGTGCTGGTTTATCTGCTCTATGTGGACAGTAGCTTGTTAATATTGCAGAAGCGTTTCAGCGATGTTTTGTTCTTTCTTTTTTTTTTCCAATGGAAAGTACTCACAGGTGAGATTTTTTTAAGTGGTTTTAAAAGCCAATAAACATTTTTTAAACAACACTTGTGCTGTCTGGAGTGTGTTTGTCCAGTTTAAGCATAACGGCGCCCTCTGTTGGTTGATGGTGACTGCAGCAAAAGAAAACCACCACCATAAGGTCATGAGGTCATATCATGACTGCAATGCATGCTGGGACATCACCAACTCCTTTACAAATCAGCAATATAAATCCATCAAATTTCAGTATAAAACCTATGCTCTTTGCTAAAGTAACGTTTCTCATTTTTAGTTGTATATTTTTAATGTAGTTGAACAAACATTGACATTTTAAAAACTCAATACATGACAAACACAAAATGACTTTTAGAACTTCAAACTATGAATAAAACTAGTATCCTATTTTAATACTAAAAGAACTATTTTTAATACTTTGTTGTTCAAATCACAAACAGCAACACAGACTTCTGACGCATCAAACAGCACTGATAATAAATGCTCTTCTGCATATTCGATCATATGTGCTTTCGGAGGGGATAGAGGTCATTCTACCCAAGCCAGGGATCAAAGGTCAGAGGTGGTGGAGATGGGGGTTCACCCTGGCCGTGACTCTGACCAATGAGAGCTGCTGCGCCTCTTTCCCATGACCTCACACACATTCACACAATGCTAATGACTTCAAGTCTATTGATCCTCGGCCTGCTGTCGAGCCTCAGAAAACACAAATATAATATTCCTGCATAACATGTGCTGAGACAGTGAGAGGAGCCGTGATCAATCAGTGATCGTCACTGATCAATAACTGATTAAACTGAGCACACAAACACACACGTGCATCATCTGCTGAGCTTTACCTTCATGTCACAGAGATTTATAAGAACGTGCTGTCAAACGTATATGAAAACATAAGTATTTAAGTAAAGCAGCACTATTATTACTGCTGATTCTATACCAGAGGAATTATAGTTAACAAGCTAAAACCATAAATCAGTTTTGTTGTTGTCGCTAAAATAACTAAAAACATTTAAAATCTAATAATAATAATAATGATAAATAGCAAAAATACTAAAATGTAAACTACAATTCATGACTATTGAAGAATATATTAATAATATATATATATATATATATACGTCAGTAAAAAGTAAAAAATATGAAATTTAACATTTTAATACAAATATTTTGTCGTTAATAAAATCTAAATTTAAAATGATGTCATTTCAGTTAACAAGGCAACATGTAACATTTTCATTCAGTTTAAATAAATAAAGTGAATAGACACTATAATTCAGTAACGGTGAGAATACACATCTTGTCCTCTGATATAATATTAGTGTATATGTAAGAGAAAGCCTGAGCTCTGCAGCTGCTCACAGGATCAATATTAATCTTAATACGCCTGCATGCATTTAAACTACTAATATTTCATTACCTCTCAGAAAAATACATGTATGGAAAAATAATAAATGAGGAACCTTTGTTAAGAATATGTTTTGTGTTATTGTGCTACAGTATACATATATTCATTTATTAGTTTGTTAACTGTACATCAGTTATGTTGTGTGAATTAAAAAAGGTAAAGGAAAACAAATAAAGCAATAAACGACTTGCTGCATCAAATACTATGTGTATGTAGCTGCTGCTGTAACAAACAGACAATTCCTTTATGTGTCCTTTATCTGCTGTTATACTCTCCTCAGAGATGCTGAGGATGATGAGTGTGACATAACCCTGGATGGTGATGAGATGTGAGTGTGTGATGAGGGCGGGGCGTGAGGCACGCGTGAGCAGCTTCAGCTTCAGCTTCAGTTAGGGATCGGATCTCCGGAGGGTCGTGACGCGCTCCGGACGCGCCTGGAGTTTACTCACGGAATGACCCGAAATCGTCGATAAATGGGGTCCGAGAAATGGAAAACACATCAGCAGCTGCTGGTTTTGCTCTGGGTTGTGTCGTTTTCAGGTAAGACGTCTTATATCTACGTGTAGTTTGACTGGAATCTCGTGCGTAAAGGCTGGAGGTGTCCAGGTTCAGTTTACTCACCTCCGATTCATCCAGATTAGACTGTATGGAGTTATTGTTAGATTATTTGGATGGGAATTGAACAGAATCTGAGCAGTTACGATGGTGTTGGAGTAAATATTGCCATTATATACAGACTGATGTGTATTGAGAAAGAGAGAGAGAGTAAACGGTGTGGAAAGTTGTAATAGCTTTATGCTGCAATTTTTATCCGGTTAAATATGCAACATATTATTAATATATATATATATATATATATGCTAAGGTACCTGTATAAAATAAAAATGAATAAATAAATAAAGTAACATAGCAATGCACACACTTTTAAAGTAGTATTTTATGTTATTTTAGTGGATGTCATGAATCAAACCAGTTGTATAAACTCAATATGACTGAATCAACCTGACTGCTTTATAAGATACAAGAACAGAATCCATTTCAAGGGTCAGATCAGGCATAAATAGCTCCTCAACACAGCGACACACGGCCTGTTTCACTTTATATTGTATGAAACCAGCCAAAGTCATGAGGATCTGAGTGAAAATACAGCAGTGTCCAGCAGAAGCACGATTCTTCTCTCTCAGTTGAGCGTGACTAAGTAGATTAGCTCCGTTCAGACCCGAGCACTGCATTGTTTGCTGAAGCAGAGTATGGTTTGAGTAATGTAGGTTTCTGCTCTTCTGCAGGTGTTTTGAGCTTCAGCGAGCTGTCGTTCACCGTCGAGCCCGAGGACGTGTCTGCGTCTGTCGGTCAGAGAGTTCTTCTGGACTGCCAGGCTCAGGGCGAGTCGTCCATCGGCGTGCGCTGGAGGAAGAACGGCGTCCAGCTTCAGGAGAGCGGCCGGGTGCGAGTCTTGTCCAACAGCTCGCTCTGTATCTCCAGCTCAGCTCAATCAGACCAGGGCTTCTATCAGTGCCTCGCTCACAACAGATACGGAGCCGTCCTGAGCCGAAGATCCCGGCTCACCGTCTCAGGTACCACAAAACTGATGAACACAGACCAAATACTGACTGAAACAAGCCCAAAACCATTAGAAAAAAATAACATGTTATATTTAGATTCAAGAGCATGGGGACTATTTTGCGTTGCGACATTATTTTAATTAAAAAAAAATGTTGCACACCAAATTTATGTTTAGTGTATTGATGCATTTTAGAATTATATCTAATGATTAAATAATGTTACAATCTCAACAGCTTATTTTTCACTCAGAAATTGCTGTTAAATATCACACAGTACAAAGGCAAAATATTAAACAATATTCATAAAGACTCTGACTGGGGCACAATTTTGAAAGATAATTGATTACAATTTAATAAAATGGCATCAAATAAAACCTTAAGCTTTTAAAATCTCAAATTCTGCTGATTTTTCTCCTAAAACCAACATAGAAATGTTGGAAAAGGCCACATATGAGCCACCTTTGAAAGAGAAATGAACTGCGTTGAGGATTGAACTATTGTTATCTTATGTTTCTTTCAGTATGTGTGTAAGTAGAAAGTCTTAAGGGGGTTAAATACTGACAGAGCTGAAGATGCTGGAGTTTGAGCTGATTCACTGGCGGAGGGATTGTTTCCTGGTCACTTACTCACAGGAATCTGTTAAAGGCTATAGCTGGCGTCTTTTGTCCTGCTGGCCCGCGCTGACCTCTGCTGTGGGCCGTTTGTTCAGCCATGAACCTGTGCACAGAGAAACAGCTGTGCCTATTGAACCGGCTCAGACCTGACCTTCACAAAGAGACCAGAGCTGCTCCACACACTCCTAGAGATATGACTGAGTTCAAGAAAAGAAAACCAGAAAAACATTTCTTCTAATTAAATAATAATAATAATATTAATACCATTTAAAAATATAAAACAAAATAATTTTGAAAAATGCAGAAAATATTAATAATATTTTAATTATGTTTAAAAAAACAATCTTATGTCATCTAGTTGCCAAGGCAGTATTTCTAATACTACTAAAATAACTATAACTCAAACTACATTTAAAATTAAAAAAGCCAAAACCCAAACAAAATTACTAGAACTTACTAAATACTAAATTAAATTAAAATAAAACAGTAAAATAAAAACAGAAAATACAAAAATAGATATATATTAATAAAAAATAATAAAATATAATATCAGGGTTATAGTACTACTGGGTGATGCCGTTAATCGGGTATTATTATATAAAAATTACATTGAATTTCAATTGATCAGCAACACTTAATATAATATAATAATCTGATATAAGTATAAAACATGTGTTGTTAATATACATTATTGAATCAGAGTAGATGGTTTAATATATCAGCCGATGACATCTGTGGGAAACTAATAATAATAATTAATATTCACTGATAATCATGTGTATTTTTTATAACTCTGCAAAGTGTACTAAACAGAATCAGCAGTCTTATACCCAAGATGCTGTTGTTAAGCCAGCGTGTGAAGGGTTAAGGGTTTGCTTCGGTGGCCGTCTGTCCAGAGGCCAATGGGAGAGGTCAGAGGTCACAGGGGTTGTGGGACAGGCTTTATTCTGGCCTGACTGATGCATGAGGTCCATTCACTAATGTTGGTCAATAGAGGAGCAGCCGGGGCTTTGTTTGGACGGGTTTAGATCAGAGATCAAGCTGAACAGCAGGAGAAAGAGTTAAAATCAAGTTCAAGTCAAACTCAGAGCTGCATTTAAACACAACCAGCGTTATTATAGTTCACTAAAAGCAAAAGCACCAAAACATTTACTTTGAGTGGCATTAATAACATTTAAAAGAATTATTATTTAATATGTAGTTGCCAAGACAACATTTGTTTTAATGTCAAACACAAAACTATTAAAAACTATAATAGTATCTCAGTGATACTTATATGCAAATTAATTGAAACTATGTTTTGCTTGAAGAAAACCAGGCTTGTTTTTTGGATTGTAATACTATTTTAATACAAATTAAACACATTATGCACTAAATTCTTGCTATTGTAATGAATGATATACTTTATAATCATACTTAATCAAATGATGCTAAATACAAAGAAATAAAATAAACATTTGGATGAAATATAATTTGCTGACAGGATAATATTCACTTATATATAGACCCATAAACTGTCTATATTCCTCATTTCACACTAAAATGCATCCTGAACACATTTAATCAGAGTCTGGGACTGGACTGGACTGACCTCTGACCTCTGGCAGCAAACCTTTGTGCTGTTTGACCTAGGCATTGATCTGGACTTTACAACCCAGCTGACCAGACACACACACACACACACACACTCTAAAGAGGCCTGATTTAATAGTGAGGCTTGGGCTTGTTTTCAGCACACACCGATCAACACTGTGCTGTGTGTTTATTAGGAGCAGGACATATATTGAGCTTTAATCTGCGTATTACAGTAAGAAATACAGTGAGCGTACAGAAAGAAGCATTAAACATGTGCTTTTGATGGTTTTACACTTTTTTTACTCCAGTTTTACTCTTAATCTAATCTCTTTCTTTAAATACTGTCGTCTCTTTGAAGAGGTAGATATTCAGTTCATTTTGATACATTTTTCAGAACTATTATATGTATATATATATATATATATTTGCTTTGATTTTAGGATGTTTCGATATTTTTACAGGAACGTGACTATATATACTATATACATTATAGAATGAATCCTGTTATCAATTTTATTTAAGCCTATTTTATTGATTTTCTTACGAGTCATGTCATTATAAAAGACAAACAAGAATATATTTATATTTCTTATTTATAAATCTTTTTAGGATTATTTCTTTTCTGTGTGTTTTTCTGTGCAAAATAAATGTTAGGTGACGTGAGGTCGTTTTGAACCACGCATGCACTTTATTTGATGAACAATTAATAACTCATGTATTTTTGAGGGTTTTTTTCTGTGCAGTAAAGTAAAGGTGAACACTCGTTTAATCATGACGTGTGAATAAAGGAGCTTTCTAATGATCTGAACACCAGTGAGGTGCAGGCTTTTACAGCAGATGAACTTTCACTGAGAGGAAACCCAGTGGCTTATGGGTAAAAAGAGGGGCTGGTGTCCCTCAGGCCTTTATGTTACTGTTTTGAAAAAATGTGTAAAAGCTGCTGTTGTTGCAGTGCTGAAGAAACAGATCAGCGGTCTATTGATACGTGCTGCTCGTTTAATTCATAACTCTTTACACACTTCAGCAGCTGAGTTATGCCCACTGTAGCATGCTCATCGACTCTCGCTTCAGATGAGTGCCATTCATTCTCACTCATCTATATACAGCCATTATTCACTGTCATTGGTCCATTGATTGATTGATTAGAGCCGCTGTTTATTATTGGCTGCTGTGCACTCTGGGCCAATCACAGTTAAGATCTGTGCAGCGTAAAGATTTAAACACACACACATATAATCATTTCCTGTCTGATTTTATGGCTTGACCCATGGTTTATTCGCTGGCTGCTGAGAGTGTAGGAAACCGATAGAGCAGGTCTTGTGTTATTGGTTAGCGTTTACTCTTATCTTTCAGACCTCGTTATTGATTCTGACCGACTCGTCTGTGGTCTGTAAACTGATTAGTTTTAAAGGGATTCATATTGATTTTAAAGGAAGGCCAAGAACTTTCACTGTTTGCTGCTGATGTCTTTTATATCTTATTTTCAGTTCAAATGTATTTTATTCAGATATTTGTATTTGGTTATAGTTTTCATGAACTATAATGACCCTGTTGTGAGTGATTTATATCTCTTTTTTCACTCAGAAATATCACATTAGGGAGATATAAATGTGTTGATGCTGGACATGCGGCACTGTGTTAATGATTTCTGTCTCTTCCGCTGACTGTTACAGATCTCCTGTCGGTCATTACTCACCCGGTCCCTGCTGAAGTCTCTCAGGGATCCGTGGTCAGATTCTCTTGTGCCGTCAGTGCTCCAGCAGTTATCAGCTGGGAACTCAACCAAAGATCTCTACCTCTGGATTCAGACAGGTGTGCAATTAAAAATCCAAAATATGCAAAAACAATTACATGCATGTTTAAGTTATCGTTAAGTGATGTGTTTAACTCTAAACGTACTTCTGCTTGTCTCAGAATCACTGTTTTACCGAATGGAGTGCTGCATATCCACAATGTGACAATGAGAGATGCTGGGAATTATCGCTGCTTAGCAACAAACACGGCCAGTCGAGTCAGGAGCCAAGAGGCCGAGCTGACCATCACTCCAGGTCTGTGTTTGTGTGAGGATGAGCGGTGATCATTATCAGATCCATTTCTGAAGTACAGGAAGCAGTAGCTTGCGGCTGAATCTTCTCTTTTCTCTGTGCAGCGTCGGGTCTGAGGCCTCTCATGAAACCACACATCATCGCAGGACCGCAGAACATGAGCACCGGGCTGGGTCAGTCTGCGGTTCTGGAGTGTCTCGCGGAGGGAAACCCTCGGCCGCTCGTGTCCTGGAGCCGTGCCGACTCCAAACCCATCGACGTGTCTGGAGCCAGGGTCCTGGGGAACGGGAACCTGATCATCTCTGCTGTAAAAGCTCATCACGGCGGCTCATATCTGTGCCGCGCCACGACGCCAGGAACACGCAACTACACTATATCGGCCGGAAACCTCACCGTACTCGGTAAGAGATGTCTGTTAGAACGGCTGCGTCATAAATACTTCTCAAGAGCTCTTTACACCAAAAGCAACAACTATGTTAACATTCACACCATTGACATTCACCCGTGCTGGCAAAATGATCTGGAGTTCAAACAGGTCTAATTTTGCTCTACAGTACAGACAAAAACATTAACAATAACTATGTTAGTGTTTACATCGAGAACTTTAATTCTACTGATAACTAAATTAGTTCACATTAAGATCAGTAACATTATAAAAAAAATGAATAAGTATTCACATCAAGAATGTTAACTGTCAATAATAATGTTCTTGAATAATCCTGAAATCTTTGTTCTCACTACATTGTCACTCCTGTTTTGCAGTTCCTCCAACTCTAGTAGAGAAACCAGAGAGTCAGACTCGACCCAGAGCTGGTACGGCCCGTTTCAGCTGTCAGGCCGAGGGGACACCTGTTCCCCGAATCACCTGGTTTAAGAACGGTCAGGTGATCCACTCCAATGGACGAACCAAGATGTACAACAAGTATGTATAGACAAACACTTTTAGCAGACCACTAACAAACGTTATAATCTGTATAAAACTGACATATGTCTCATCACTGTGTGCTAGTAAACTGGTGATAACCCAGATTATTCCGGAAGATGATGCCTTTTATCAGTGCCAAGCGGAGAACTCTCAAGGCTCGGTTGTGTCCACATCCCGTCTCATCGTGGTGCTTTCGGAGGACCGTCCCAGTGCACCACGCAACATCCATGCTGAAACCATCTCAAGCTCGGCCATCTTACTTGCCTGGGAGAGGCCGCAGTACAATGCGAATAAAGTCATCGCCTACTCTATACACTACATGAAGTCTGAGGGTTAGTGTTGGAAACTGGTATAAAGTTACCAGCTGGTTGTTATCCTCCTTCAACCATATCACAATTTATCACAAGTCTGTTTTTAAATGCATGTTATAGATCTTATCATGAACAATTCATACAGTACATGTTTATGTTTTTCTACCTTATAGTATCTTCATAATAAAAGGCTTCTCTTTGGCGATGATTGCAGGACTACTCCAATCATGTAGTCAGCTTAAACTCTGCCTATTTGAAGCTAATCACATTCAGATCTGCCTCCCTTAAACTCTGCCCATTCAAGCTCACAGTCACCAAAATCCACTATTGAGTGCCACTACCACATCTTAACATCTAATCACCAACCTATGCATGCAACCAAACCCCACCTTAAACCCCACTCTTTCAAGCTCACACTTGCCCACATCTTAGCATCCAATCACCAACCGATGCATAGAACCACCTGGATTCTAACTTGATACCAATCGATTGTCTCCAGTATTGAGGAGAATTCCAATTGACTGAATTAGAAACGGCACTGATTATATCGTCTATACTCACAGGACTGAACAACGAGGAGTATCAGGCTGTGATCGGGAATGACACGACCAGCCACATCGTGGACGATCTGGAACCAGCGCGAAACTACACGTTCTATATCGTAGCCTACATGCCGATGGGTGCCAGTCGCATGTCAGAGCAGGTCACACAGCACACACTGGAGGATGGTGAGTGAATGGACGTTTACACCAGAGTTTCCTAACCACTGTGCCAGGTTATTGAGAGTGCCTTGGAAAATTATCAAAAACATCCATGTCTTATATTTTCATCTATTTGTAGGTTTTATCAATTTTTAACAAATGAAACGCTTTCAAAAGAACTTGTGACTAAGTCTCTTAACACCAGTGGATCCTCGAACTATCAGTCAAATTTCATAACTCCACCTCGTCTTACTTACAGTCTGTGAATATGTAGATGTAACAGGCTGCTACTGTTACACATGCGTTACAGACGAGTGTGTTACACAGCTACTTAAGTAACCAAAAGATTGTTGCATACTGTATGTGTTGCACTTTATACAACATAATTACAAATGTAAGTACACAGAAATAAGCTACGTAAAATAAAGTGTATCAAGATTGTACTTAAGTGTAAGTATCTGTGTAACAGACTCAGTCTGTAACATACGTGTAACAGTAGCTGCCTGTTACATCATCATAATTACACACTGTTTCATAACTTAGTTGCATGATAAGTGCTTTTTTTTATGTAAGTACAATGGCTACTACTAAGTACCTAATTAGGTAATTACTCTCTATTATGACACCTTAAAATAAAGTGTTACCAAGTGTAACCAAGTCAAAATACCAATTTTGTTGATTATGAAAAAAAAAAAAAAGAAATTCTACCTTTTTATTAATTTAGCGCTTAGTGGTGTACCATTGGATTTTTGTTTACTTAACTGCCGTGGCAGAAAAAAGGTTGGAAAACACTCTTTTATTCCTAAAAGTTTCCCCAGAACGCTCTTGTTTTTGATCCCTAGTGCCCCTCCGTACCCCGGAGTTGAGTCTGACCAGTCGCAGTCCCACAGACATCCAGGTGTCCTGGCAGCCTCTTCCTCTCAAACTCAGCCGTGGACGTGTTTCTGCGTACCGACTGTCCTATCGCACGGCCTCGGATGAGCAGGTGATCTCCGTCGAGCTGCCCGTCCCGAGTGAGAACTGCACCCAGTACCTCCTGCAGGGTCTGCAGCCCGACACCATCTATCTGATCCGAATGTCCGCCTCGACCCGAGTGGGCTGGAGCCAACCGTCCGCCTGGAACTCCCATCGCACGCCCAAAACCTCCAGCGCCTCAGGTGAGAGCGAAGTTACTGTGACTCATTGCCATCACCCTCAAAAAGATGGAGGGGTTTTACAGCGGTGTGATATAAGAATGCTTTGTCACCCCGGACCACAAAACTAGTCAGGTATATCATCTGAGAGATGAATAAATAATCTTTCCATTGGTGTCTGCTTTGTTAGGAGAGGACAATATTTGTCTGAAATACAGTTATTTGAAAATCTGGAATCTGAGGGAGCAAAAAAATCTAAATATTGAGAAAATCACCTTTAAAAGTTGTTCCAATGAAGTTCTTAGCAGTGTATTATACTAATCAAAAATTAAGTTTATATTTATATATTTATGGTAGGAGTAGTAGTATATATATTTACTTATCTTAATGATTTTTGGCATTAAAGAAAAATCGATCATTTTGACCAGTGCAATGTATTGTTGGCTACAAATATGTGTCCCTGCAGCACAAAAGCAGTCATCAGTAGCACAGGTATGTCTTAAGGTTCCTTATCGATGCAAATGAAGAGTATTTATTCTGTTGAAGTGTTCTTAACTCTTTCCCAGCTAGAGTATTATTAAGTCCATCAACACCTCTAAAGCTTAAAAAATCTCGTATTGGGGGACAACAGTTTGTTCTGTAATGTTGGGCTGTTTTGATTTATATGCTCCTGAATTTTTTTTCATTATGTTAGTTTACTAGTGCGTAAACAAATTAAGAATTTGTTCCCAGGACTTAATAACTCCGTATTGTATTGTAAATTGAATTAAGTTTAACTAATGTGTTACCGCTTTAGTATACTGTAGCAACACCGTAATAATGAATCCCCTCGAGACCACATGCTGTACAAATAGGTTTCCTTGTTTTATCAGATATATCAGCCATATCATACTAATTAGTTCCCTTGTTTTAGTAAATCACAACTGCATCGTCTTTCTCTAGTTATTATCAGTTGAAATGACAGAACTTGCTACAAATTTACTAAAATAAGTAAACATTTGTGGAAATCTGTGTCTTCTTCACTTTTTCAGGCTTTTACGCTGCTCTGTTTCAGAAGATCCGTAACAGCACCCCCTACCATGTAACAGAGAAAACTGATTTCTGGAATAACTCGTCGTGTAATAGATAAAGGAAAATGTTGTCAATGGCAGGGAAAGAATTTTAAGATATTTTTCTTAATTTGAAGAATATTTTTAAAATCAAAGTACCTTTTTTGCACTATAAATAACCTTTTGGTGGATAGAAAATATTCCATAGCTGTTAAAAAGTCTTTGTGGGACGTCAATAAAGAGCCTTTATTTTTAAGAATGTAGCATATTTACCCATCTAGAATACTGCATAGCAACATCCTAGCAACCAAACACAACGTTTTGACATTCTTTCTTTCAGCGAGCTCCGCTCCTATTTTCTTCTGAAGAAATTGAGTTTTATTTAACGCTGCTTTCAGGAAAGGTCCAAAAGTCTCTGTAAGCCGCTGAAGTGGGCAGCTCAGACCGTGACAGATGAATTTGGCTTTCAGGACTGGGCTTTGTTCCGCTTTCTGTTTGTTACTCGACGACCCTTGACCTCGGCTGTCAGTTAGGAGTTGAGGGACGGCTCAGTTTCGAGTCATGAAGGGATCGCTCTAGGCAGTCTGAAGAATAGACCTGTTTCAGAAAGACGGGTTCCCCAAATGGCCTTTATTTTCTCTTTCAGCCTTTTCTGATGGATATTTGCTCTACCGGATCTCTCTGTTGTGTTTAGTTAGACCGAGTGAGAGGGATACCGTTACACAAACTCATCATGAACGGGTCTGGCTCAAACAGAACGACTATCACACATTTATTCCAGTCTGATGTTCTGAAAGTCAGGTCACACTGATTTAAAGCACAGAAATAGGTTACATAATGATCCTGTGAATCATCAAAAATGAAAAAATTATAATAAAATTATTCTTTTTAAAAAGTTAATGTAAACAAAAGTTAAATGAATTTTAAAAATAAATAAAATAATCATAATAATAATAAAATATAACTCATATTTTACTGTAATCTGTGCAGAAGCTGATGGGATGTGTGTTTGTTCCCTCAGTGCCTCCCGCTCCGAGCCTCGAGCTGGATCCTCTGAACTGCACCTCGGTGGCGGTCCGATGGCGTCCGGCTCCCAGCGATGCTGTGGTCCAGGGATACAAGCTGTCCTTTCACCCTGACGGCCAATCAGAGGACTCGCTTCTCCAGCTGCCCCCCCATGACCACCAGCACTCCATCACAGGACTCAGTGAGTGACGCTCTGCAGCTCTCCTGCTGTCTACAGATACTAAAAACAGCTGCTTATTTCTGCCAGCCAATAAAAATCAAACTGTCCTTATAGTATATGGGTTATGAAAAGTTCATGTTTTGGTTTTGGTAGTCCCAGTTTATTTCTTGCAATCCAAAGGTTATTTCTCACAATCCCAAGATTATTTTGCACGATTCTGAGTTTATTTTGCGCAATCCCGAGTTTATTTCTCTGAATTTCTGAGTTTATTTTGCGCAATGCCGAGTTTATTTTGCACAATCCCATGTTTTGGTTCCAAGAAAAGTTTATTTCTTGTAATTTATGAGTTTATTTCTCGCAATCCAAAGTTTATTTCATGCAATCCTGAGTTTATTTCTTTGAATTTCTACGTTTCTTGCAATTCTTAATTTATTTCTCACAATCCAGAGTTTATTTCTTGCAATTCTGAGTTTATTTTGCCCAATCCTGGGTTTATTTTGCGCAATCCCGAGTTTATTTCTCTGAATTTCTGAGTTTATTTTGCGAAATCCCGAGTTTATTTTGCGTAATCCCAAATGTATTTCTTGCAATTCTTAGTTTATTTTGCGCAATCCCAATATTATTTTGCGCAATCCTGAGTTTATTTCTTACAATTCTGAGTTTATTTTGCGCAATGCCGAGTTTATTTTGTGCAATCCTGAGTTTATTTTGTGCAATCCTGAGTTTATTT
>JAUMHI010000074.1:709811-720987 GCA_032359435.1 Enteromius unitaeniatus
AGTTTATTTCTCTGAATTTCTACATTTCTTGCAATTCTGAATTTATTTATCACAATCCATAGTTTATTTCTTGCAATTCTGAGTTTATTTTGCGTAATCCCAAGTTTATTTCTCAGAATTTCTGAGTTTATTTTGCGAATTCCCGAGTTTATTTTGCGCAATGCCGAGTTTATTTTGCACAATCCGAGTTTACTTCTTGGAATTTCTAAGTTTATTTTGCACAATCCCATGTTTTGGTTCCAAGAAAAGTTTATTTCTTGGAATTTCTGAGTTTATTTCTCGCAATCCCAAGTTTATTTCATGCAATCCTGAGTTTATTTCTTTGAATTTCTACATTTCTTGCAATTCTTAATTTATTTCTCACAATCCAGAGTTTATTTCTTGCAATTCTGAGTTTATTTTGCCCAATCCCAGGTTTATTTTGCGCAATCCCGAGTTTATTTCTCTGAATTTCTGAGTTTATTTTGCGAAATCCCAAGTTTATTTTGCGCAATCCCTGGTTTATTTTTTGTGCAATCCTGAGTTTATTTCTTATAATTCTGAGTTTGTTTTGCGCAATGCCGAGTTTATTTTGTGCAATCCTGAGTTTATTTCTCAAAATTTCTTAGTTTATTTTGTGCAATCCCGAGTTTATTTCTTGCAATGCCGAGTTTATTTTGCGCAATCCCGAGTTTATTTCTTGGAATTTCTGAGTTTAATTCTCGCAATCCCAAGATTATTTTGTGCAATCCCAAGTTTTCTCAGAATTTCTACATTTCATGCAATCCTGAGTTTATTTCTCTGAATTTCTGAGTTTCTTGCAATTCTGAATTTATTTCTCACAATCCCAAGATTATTTCTTGAACAATTATCGAGTTTATTTCTTGCAATCCAAAGGTTATTTCTCACAATCCCGAGATTATTTCGCACAATTCTAAGTTTATTTTGTGTAATCCCGAGTTTATTTCTTGCAATTCTGAGTTTATTTTGCGCAATCTCAAGTTTATTTCCCGCAATCAAGATTCAAGAGTTTTATTTGTCATGTACACAATTATACATAGTATAACCAGCAGTGAAATAGTTCATGTCAATCCCGAGTTTATTTCTTGCAATTATGAATTTATTTCTTGCAGTCCCGAGATAATTTCTTTCACAATCATCCCAAGTTTATTTCTCACAATCTCAAGATAATTTCTCGCAATCATTCTTCTCAGGTTTATATCAAGCAAATAATGCATTTTGTTCTGAGAGCTCTTCTGAGTTTATACCTTGCAGACAGAATTATACAAAAAGCAGTTGAAATTACCTTTTTTACTTTGTAATGGAAATAAGCTTACATAAATTCTAGTCTAATGTATCTGTTTAAAACAACTAGACATATACATATGACTAATCTTTATTATGTTGAGAGATGTGTTGGTCGGTCAATAATTGGCCTTCTTCTGTTGGCACTTATGCATGGTCCCGCTGTCGGCCACACAGTTTCCCCTCAGGGTCAGAGGTCACGGCCCAGATGTCCCGCTCCAGCTTTCCCATCATTCTCCATGCCCGTCTATTGTGTTTGGGTTTAAGGTCGGCCAGAGGCCCGTGAGAGCGACCCTCCCCCGTCACCCTGCAGCTGGACACTAACACAAACAAAGCATTCTGGGATTGGACTGAACTGGGCAGAAGAGCAAACCCGACTCCAGTCTCCTGATGGAGCGAAACGGGTCGAAACGCTTAGGGTTAGACTAATACTGATGGGAGATGAATCCTAAAACTTTCAACAATTATTAAAATTCATTTTCATATTTTTACTTTTTCAAACTTAATTTTCAAAGAAAATACAAGAGTTTATTAGGATTTTCATGTCCAGAAGATCTTCAACTTTCAGCTTTATTTCAAGGCCTGTTTTCTCCAAAGCAGTTGAGCATGAAGGTTTATCTGGGTCTGGCCCAGTCCTCGGCTCATAAACCTCTCTGTGTCTGTGACGGTGCCCTCCGATCTCTGACCCTTGACCTCTAGAGGCTTAAACACTCAGAACCCCCAGCACTGCTCACACGATCATCTTCACAGTATGTTTAGCTTCACCCAACACAGATACGCTTCCAAACACCTGATAACAAATACAGCATAAACTGTTAACCTTTTTATTGAAATAAATGAAATATGGGTTTTTCTGTGAAGTTGGTGTTACATGCTTGACAGCAAAAGCATAATTTGCATGAATGCCCCATATAAACTGAGTCACAGCTCCACCTAGTGTCTGTGTGAGGCACTGCACATTACAAATCACTTTGTCAAAAGTATTTTCATTAAGAATTAGGCCTATTATTATATATTTTTCTCAGACCCCAGCATGAAGTACCATTTTAGCTCATCGTTATTATATATGATTTACATTAATGTAGAGGCCTTTGCGTTAAGTACCATGAAATACTGTTAGCATTCAATGCTAATATCTTAACCGACCCTTTAAATAAACAGTAGAGGTGATTATATGCGGTATGTAGTGTATTAACGGTATGGTTTGTGTTGTTCTGCAGACCCCAGAGTGAAGTACCATGTGAAGCTGCTAGCGTTCAGTGCTAACGGAGACGGCTATCAGGCCCATCAAACGGTCAACACCCCGGGCTGTCCATGTAAGTGCTCAGAATCACATCTGTGGGGTTTACACATAAGCTAACATAAACACTGTACCTCTGTGAGAAGAGCTGTTCTTCAAATCCTAAACGTATATTTAAAAACTCTATTTCAGTGACATATTAAGGCCACTTAAGCAGATTTAAGAGACTTTATTATAATTTACTTTAAAGAACATTTTAGGGTACATTAAACATTTTTTAAGCTTTGTTGTGTGTTTTGATGTGTTGACTAACATACACATGATTTTATCTGTAGTGTGTTATTTAATACTGAATTTAAAGTTAATATAGTTTACTGTATTGCAACTTCATTACAAATCGCAGTGAATTTCATTGAATTTATACTTAAAACGAGAACAAATATGTGCTGACAGGGTCAGAAAAATAATATTGATTTCCCTTTATATTTTCTGACCCACTTCACACACTTTTATTTGTTTTACACATACATTTTTATACATTTTTCGAAAATTCAGCATTTTTAATCTTGTGTGTTATAGCTATTTGTATTTGAAAAAGGTCAAAAATATTACTTGGAAAAAAGTTTTTGTATATTTTATCAGAAAATTAGATCTAATTTTACGTCTCAAGTAAATAGAGTGGATCAAAAAGCACTTTCAGGTTTAACTAATTACAATTAATATAAGTGTAAACTATTAGATTTTCATTAAATTGTGAATAATGTGCAATTAAGTGTCTGAAACACTTCACTAAGTAGATAGTGTTTTCCCTTTTTGTGCAAGGATAGGCTGTTAGCAGTTTGATTCCTCTTATTTCAAGCTCTTTTAAGTCTTGTGTCTGTGTTTCTGTCAGCGGCACCGAACCGGCGTCTGGCCGCTCTGCCGTCTCCGGACCACCTCCACGCCTCAGCGAACAGCTCCTCGGCGGTCCGTCTGAGCTGGGGCCGCCCAGCGTTCACTTCTGGGAAACCGCTCAGTTACTCCGTCCGCTACGGGCCCCTGAGTCCATCCGAGGCCCCGGCCGTACGCTACGTCCAGACGTGAGTGCTCCTTCAATACAGGCATCCTGTTTCCTTTCTTTATTTTACAAAAGCGCAATGTTTAGTTGTTATTGTATGTCTTCTCTCTGTCCAGCTCTGATCAGACGCTCACAGTGACAGGTCTCCGGCCGAACACCGGTTATGAGTTTGCGGTGCGTCTTCACATGGATCAGATGAACAGTCCCTGGAGCGCCTCGGTCTATCAGAGGACTCTACTGGAAGGTTTTTATTTTTATTTTAGTTATAGTTTTTTTTTTAGTGCAGAAGATAAGAAGTTGAAGCATTTTGTTTCAAAGTAACATCAGCTGAAGTTGTTGTGTGTGTCTCTCGGTCAGCTCCGTGGTCTCCTCCGCGGTCGGTCCGAGTGAGTCTGATCGAGGACGACACGGCTCTAGTGTCCTGGAAGCAGCCGGATCAGCCGGACCTGTCCGTCACACACTACACCGTCCTGTACGCCTCGCAGAGCTCCTGGCTCGCCGGAGACTGGCAGGTCCTTCAGAGAGAAGGTGAGTCTAAGGCTCAGTCAGGATCCAGCCCCGGGTGCCAGATCCCCTCAGAATAAATCAGTTTGTCTGCTGTTTCCCTGAACTCTAGTCATGTGAGAGTATAGATGAGTGAAGTGAGAGCGGATCAGAGCTTCATCTCTCTGTGTTTCAGGCTCTAACACCATGGCTCTTCTGGAGAAGCTGGAGTCAGGGAATGTTTATCTGGTGAAGATCTCAGCATCTAACCAGGCGGGAGACGGGCCGTTCTCCAGCACCGTGGAGCTGAGGATCAAGAGTAAAACACCGCAGGGAAAAAACCCCCGGCACACCGTGAGACACGCTGAGAAAACAGGTACAGACACTCAAGAATAGGTGTTGTTTATTAATGGTTCGTGAGGTAGTTTAGGTATTGGGTAGGATTAAGGATGAACTTGTAGCTGAACTTTACTACTGTCTCACACATATATAAAAATATAAAACAGTTGCACTGTAACATTCATAAAATTTAATATTTGGCAGGTGTATTATTTATACATGACACTACAGTCGGGAAATTACAATACGACTTTCCTAATTCTGTATGTTTGAGAGCTTTGCCGTCAAGCTTTTATTTTGACAGAAACAGCAGTAGAGCTTTTATTTTGAAGGACAACTCCAGCGTCAGTGAAAACAAGTTTATAAATATCATTTAAATAATTTAATACTGCACACAAGTGTTTTAATCAAGTTATTTTTGATTTGCGCAGCGTTTATGGGCGGCCTGTATCACATGGACGAGAGGTCGATGACGGGCATCATCGTGGGTGTGTGTATCGCTCTGTCCTGCATCTTCCTCTGCATCTTCATCCTCCTCAGCAAGAGCCGAACGCCGTGAGTCTCCTTCAGCAGTTACACAAACACATCCGCTGCCGCCATACAACCTCATGTTCTCTCTCAGCAGGAAATCAGCTTCCTCCAAGATGATCGGACAGGTTAGGAGTGATGTCATGCGTAGTGCTGCGTCCTCAGCCAATCAGCAGCCGGCGGAGAACGCAGAGGTTCTGCTGCCTATGATGAGGACGCACTTCATTGATGCCAAAGTAAGAGTCTCTTTATTATTATATTATTTACCAACGTAGAATGACCTCCAAAGATTAGGCATAACATAATATATAAATATTTAATATATATTTATTTTTAAATATGTGCGATTTGTTTTCAGGGAGGAACAAATTTAATAATAAACCATTCTGGACCAATAATGAGTGACGCTCAGAGCAGACGGAAAAAATGGAGCATGTTTAATAATAATCAGAAGTGTAATAGAAATAAAAGCAAGGTGAGTAACAGAGAGAAATGATTTTAGCAGTTTTAGCATATTTACATTTTTCAGTTTCTGTTTTTTTTGTGTGTGTGCTTTAATCGGTTTCATTTTATTTTATTTTTGTTTTTATTTTAAATACTAGTGTTTAGATTAAATGTATTTATTTTTGGCAGATAATGTTTCTGTCTATTTCCAATATAAATAAATATAAATGAATTGTAAGTATAAAAAAGCTGTGTTACTTAAATATCATTGAGATACTATTATAGTTTCAATTATAGTCCAACATATACATTTTATTTGTTTCCGTATTTATTTAACCTTTTAGTAAATTGTTGTGTTCATCATTTTGAATCGTTTTTGTTTTCTTTAATGTCTATAATATTTTTTATAATGTTTATGATCAGTTTTTATTTTATGTATGTATACTGTATGAGTGTGTATTTCTACATACATAATAAATATACACAGTACACAAGGACTTTTATTATGTATGTGATTAACGGTTGAGCTGTTTTGTCAGGTGTTGCAGACGGTGAGCTCTGATGTTAGTGCTGGACCGATGGAGGATCCCGCTGCTCTTTACGAAGTGGGGAAGACGGTTCTGCGTTACGAAGACGAGCAGTCGCAAGTTTATCGTCCTCTCGGCGAGTCGGAGACTTCGCAGACCAGCGGCGCAGACTCGGGACACTTCTCTCACGACGAGACGGACGCCGCTCCTAACAGATGCTCGAGCAAACCTGACGACGAGACGTTCCTGAGCGAACGCATCCCAAGCGTCTACGCAAAAATTCCAGACGCAACGAAAACTGCCTCCTACCTTCAGCTCGCATCGCTTTAACTGGCCTGTCAGTCAAGCCAGTGGGCGTGGTCTGGCAGTGAGTGGGCGTGGCCTGTGATTCCAGGGCCTATAAACACAGTTTGCAGCTTTCCTCAGGATCAGATCATTGATCTGGATGTTTGCGCCACAAATCTCAACGCTTTGAGAGTTTAATAGCTTTATGAAGACAACCTTGCACAGCCTTTCCTAATACCTTTCCCTTCCCGGCCGGACCTGCTCCGAGAAATTCACAATGCCAAAAAAATTGAAGGTCCGGACCGTTTCCTATCAGCGCTGATGAATGTTTTGAAGAACGCCTGATGTGCTTTACACAGACGGACGAGTCTGATCGCCACAGAGACGGAGTTTTGTTCTGCTGTCTCTCTACCTCATATTTCTGATGAAGCTCGTCCTCAATCTCAGTGTTAATGTGTTCATATGAACACTCAATCCAAAGAGTCCAAGCGGTCACACTGAACATCAGGGTTTCATTTGTTTACCAAATTAGTTAACATGAACTAGCAATAATTCAACAGCGTTTATTCATCTTAATTCATGCTACTCTCAACATCTACTTTTGGTTTTTAAGTTAAAAGTTGTGTAGCATTCGTTAACTAACACAAACAAACTGCTTTTTTATTAACTATGTTAATTTGAAACAATTGGAAGTTGTTCGGACATTTCACAAATAATCACAAATAACAATTCTGCATTTCTAATCATTACAATGAAAAGAAAATATTTTTTAAATTCTTATTACATTTTATCATTATTTTTGATATTACCGTTTAGTTTTAATTTATTTTTATTTCAGAGTTCAGTTTTACTTTTTGTTCATTTACATTTAAATTTAATAGAGTAATTTTGTAGCGTAAATGTATTTTTACACATTTTTGAAGCCAAAAAAACCCACAAATTATTACAAAGAATGACAGGTAACAATAAATTAAGTATTAAAAATTTAAGTAGAAAAAAATATACAATAATTTTAATTTCAGTGATCTTTGTTTTATTCAAAAATTTGAAAAATGTATATATATATATTTGCAGTGTAACATTAAGAATGAATAATTATTTGAAATGATTAATTTTTTAAATATCTTTTTATATATTGCTCATGGTTCATGTTAGCTAATGCATTCATGAATGAGACCTGATTGTAAAGTGTTTCCGAGAAAATACTTTGTTTTTTTTCTTTCTTTTGTAGTTTAATATGAGACATTATGACTTTGTACAAAAAAAAAAGTTTTGCTAACTTCGTTGTGTAGTTTCATCTGGAAATAGTATCTGAAATGTCTTCCTTTTACATTTTAACCCTGAATCTTTCCAGGTTTATCTGAAAACAATAGTGATCTCACAGTATATATTTATTTTCCACTTAAAGAGATCAGAAGAAGTGCACAGGTGCCTCAGGTTATGAAAGCTGCTTTAAAATGGATCTGAGTTTAGATTGGGATCAGAAGTGAATCTCGTTCCTCAGTTTACACCTCTTTAAATCTTCATTCTTGTGTTGAACTACCTCCGTTTGCTGCTTATCGTTGTGTGGTGTACAAAGATGAATGTTTTACGTTTGTATTTGTGATATTTGTGCGCGGTTTGCGTTTTCATTCTTCCGTGGAGGATCGGGTTCTTATAGTTCTTATAATTTGACTTCTTAAAGGAAAAGATCACTCAGAAATGAACATTTGCTGAAAATCTTCTCTCCCTCGGGCCATCCGAGATCAGGATGAGTTTGTTACTTCAGATCAGATTTGGAGAATGGCTTGTTCCACAATGGAAGTGAATGGGTGCCGTCAGAAAAGAGTATCAGAATAATCCACAGCACTCCAGTCCATCAGAAACTTTAAAGCTTGTGTCTTCTCCAGACGTTAACTGATGGACTGTGGATTATTCTGATGTTTCTATCAGACTCTCATTCTGACGGCACCCATTCACTTCCACTGAGACACTGATGCTATTTCTCCAAATCTGTTCCAAAGAACAGTCAAACTCCTCTACATCTCTGACTGTTTGCTGGTTTATATGAACAGAGGGATGTTTTCTGTGTTTCCAGGTTTTGTTATGTAAGGAAGATAAATAAGTGAAAAATTACCAAAAAAAAAAAGAAACCAGTGGTGACGTGGGTTCACCAAACTCTGAAAGCTTTATTAGATGTCGACGGCCTTATGACGAGAGGATCGTTTGCAATATATCAGATATCTGATCCAAAGAGTGACATGAGAAATTATACAATGGTGCTGTAACCTCCAAAGATAGATGCTATATATTTCTGTATATTTGAAAGTGCCAAAAGAAACGCATTTCTTCACGATCATCGGTGTAGCCAAGCTTTAGTTCGTTCTAGGTAAAGATGGAGTTGATTTGGGGTTTTTCCATTGTAGAGGTAGTGGCGCAGGTTTGGTGACGGACGCTAGAATCCAAAGAGACGTGTGCTTCAGTGGCTGGGTCGGAGAATATAATCAGACCCTGACGACCGGAGCGGCACTAATCATCCTTTCAGAGCGCTAGTACAAGCCAAAGATTGAGACGCTCGCCCCTGTGTAGACTTCACATCTTCTGCTTGCTTTGTTTTTGTAGAGTTGCATGTGTTCTGACCGCGTCCGCTCATCATCAAACCTGATTAAACTCTGAACTAAACTCAGGATCACTTCGAGTTCGGCTGTGAAATGCTTCATTATTATACTTGCTATTTTTCGTTAGTGTTTTAATTATTCTTGTGAATGTTTGTGTTGTTGTTTTCTAAACCCAAACACATTTCTCTGTGAATGTACCAAAGAAATATCAGGTTTAATATTTCAGGATCTGAATTCAAACGTCGGTTTGATTTGTCTATTGATTTACTATCACTTGTATTATTATTATTATTATTATTATTATTATTGGAGCCCCTCATGTTGAGCGTGCTGTACCAGTTTGATTCCATCACGTGCCAAACAGTGGTCAGAACAATGCACAATATAATAAAATATTACAACGAATATTTTCTGTGGCTCTTGAACTCCCTTCACAGATGGAAACAATCAGTTAAATATTCATTAGTAATCATGTAAATGACGGATATTATTTATTTATATATTATAAAGTATTTATTTAATAACTAAATTCTTTATGTTAACAAATACATATTTAATTATTTATTTATTTACATATTATAAAAAATTAATTGTATTTTAATTTATTACAAAATATTATTAAACTAAAATATTCACTCATATAATATTTAATTTCTGAAATTAAAATGTATTTAATAGCGAACCTGTTTCTTAATTTTGTAATAGTTCAGATTTTAACAGATTTATTTATTAAATAGCTAAAATATTAACTTTATGTTATTTAACTTACTAATGTACTATTTATTTACATATTATAAAAAATAAATAGTATTTTAATTGATTACAATTATTTATTCATTAAATAAATTATCATTATTGTTTTAACTAAAATATTCACTCATATAATATTTAATTTCTGAAATTAAAATGTATTTAATAGCGCAAACTGTTTCTTAATTTTGTAATAGTTCAGATTTTAACAGATTTATTTATTAAATAGCTAAAATATTAACTTTATCTTATTTAACTATTTATTTAAATATTGCAAAATTATTTACTTTTTACCTAATATGTACTTACTTTATTATTACTATCCTTTTGTTTTATCATTAAGAAGCATATGAAGGTGTGTCTGGTTAATAGAGCGGGTCCGGTGATGACTCTCCGAGCCTCTGGGCGGCGGCACAGCGTGTGGGCTGCGTGATGACGTCATGCAGCGGAAGCGGAAACGCGCGGCCTCTTTTCCGTCTGCGTGCGCAGCGTAGCGACGCATGTGCGCCTGAAATCATAATAATCTGATAATCGGTGGAAATGCGCATCGAGAAGTGCTACTTCTGCTCGGCTCCGGTGTACCCGGGACACGGCATGATGTTCGTCCGGAACGACTGTAAGGTGAGTGTTCTGCGGAGCTCTGAGGAAACATGAGCCTCTGCTTTATATTACATTATACACACGCGTCTCTGATCTGTTCTACATATACTGAGTGTTCTGCGGAGCTCTGAGGAAACTCTCTCATGAGCCTCTGCTGCTGTATCACACACACACACACACACACACACACACACACGTGTCTCTGATCTGTTCTACATATACTGAGTGTTCTGCGGAGCTCTGAGGAAACATGAGCCTCTGCTGCTGTATCACACACACACACACACACACACACACACACACACACACACACAGATACACAGATACACTCACACGCGTCTCTGATCTGTTCTACATATACTGTGTGTGATAGGAGAGACTGTATTTGTCTGAGATTTGAGCAAAAACCTCTAAATAGAGAGAAAATAGCCTTTAAAGTTGTTCAGGTAGAGTTCTGAGCGATGTGTTACTAATCTACATTCAGACAGATTTATGATGGAGAAATCACTAAATATCCTCATGGAGCGTGATCTTAATATCCTAGAAATATAAGAGTGTGTGTGTGAGAGAGAGGGGCTAATGTAATAGAAAGAGTGTTACATGTAAACACAAACAATATAAACTCCATGTGAAACAAATATTAATGTTGTTGAATTGTAGCGCTGTGCTGAATGTGTTTGACGCCTGATACCATCATAACAACATAACAGCCTGTTAGATCTGTGAATCCTGACAGCTGTGTGTGTGTGTGTGTGTGTGTGTGTGTGTGTGTGTGTGTGAAGGTTTTCAGGTTCTGTCGGTCTAAATGCCACAGAAACTTCAAGAAGAAGCGAAACCCAAGAAAGACCAGATGGACCAAAGCGTTCAGGAAATCAGCCGGCAAAGAGCTGACAGTGGTGAGAGACGCTCACACACACACACTCACTCTCTCACACACACACACACAGCTGTTCGTTCATCAAATAATACACTGCTTGTGTTTGTCAGGATAACTCACTGGAGTTTGAGAAGCGCAGAAATATTCCTGTCAAATACAACAGAG
>JAUMHI010000074.1:728249-764435 GCA_032359435.1 Enteromius unitaeniatus
CATACTCGCTAACATACACACACTCATACTTACTTACACACACAGAGTCATACTCGCTAACATACACACACTCATACTTACTTACATGCATACACACACACACACACACACAGAGTCATACTCGCTAACATACACACACTCATACTTACTTACACACACAGAGTCATACTCGCTAACATACACACACTCATACTTACATGCATACACACACACACACACACACACACAGAGTCATACTCGCTATAATACACTCATACTTACTCACATGCAAATACACACACATTCATACACACTAACATACACACACTCATACTTACACACATACACACACACACACAGACAGTCATACTCGCTAACATACACACTCATACTTACTCGCATACACTCACACACACACACACACACACATACACAGTCATGCTTACTAACACACATACACTCAAAGTCGAGCTTTACATATTTTTTCTGTGTGTGTATAGTATTTCAGGTTTAGTCGTTTTAGCACATGAAGTTAAAGGAAGTGTTTGTGTTTATGGAGTGGAAGCTCACTCTTCTTTGATTCACACTTGAATTTGGATCAAAAGGTTGTGAACGGCTGACCTTTAGGCTCAGTAAAGTGAAATATAACTCAGGGCACATGAGGGGGCTGGTAAGCAGCAATCAGACCTGCTTCTAAAGGACCTCTGTGGGACCAGAGGTCAAAGGTCACAGTCCGTCACACCTCCGTAGCTCTTAACCATTGCCACGGTCAGTCCGTGTGTGTCGCCGTGTCGGGTCAAATTCATTACGAGCCCCATTTAATGATGCTGACGGTGGTTTAGAGGGGGATTGTGGGTAGTACATGAGACAACATCTGCATCAGAAGAACCTCGTCAGAGATCTGAGGGAGTTTGGGAGGTTTCAGTTCAAGGCTGTAATTCAGGGCCTCTTTTTCCTCTTGGTTTTGTCTTTACTGCTTCCCTTAATGATTTAAACACTGCCCAATTAAGAGCGTCTCCACTGCAGCGTGAAGTGTGTGCTTTAATGACTTCATGTGCTCAGTTAAGTGTGTATGATGAAGCACTTCTCCCAGGAATCTTAATGAGCCCACGCTGGGAAGAGGTCAAACGCTTCAGAAAAAGACTTTCCACCTTTTTTTGATGCTCAGCTGAAAGTTTGTTACTGATATCACTCATGTAGCAGTGAACCTCAGGAAAACATCATGTCCAGGGCTTTTTTTTTTCATGACATACACCACCCACATTATTACTGTGATCCATCTAAATATTTCAGCTTTACATATTTTTTGTAATTCACATTTATTTTGACTGGTTTCTCATTATGTAGTCATTTTTTACAGTTTTAAACGTTAAATGAATTTAAAAGAGCATAAATTAAAAGCATTAATACAAATATGACCGTGCTGTTTAAATGCTTTTTTAAAAAATTATTATAAATGTTACGTATTCATAATTTGTAATAATTTAAATATATATATATATATATTGTATACCATAATTTATATATATATATATATATATATATATATATACACACACACATTATATTGTATTATTATTTTTGAAACAAGTATATAATACTGTACAATACTTTTACAGTAATCCATCTAAACTGTCCTTTATTCTCAGTGGTGAATGTCATCAGTTTGCTTCTCATTACTGTAAAGGTTTTTTTTTTTAAGTAAGGTTAAATTAGTAAAAAAAAATAACTTTATATTTTTAAAAGTTATTTTTTATCATGCTTTATACTTTTAGCTTATATACATATATATGTGTATGTGTGTGTGTGTGTTGTTGTTATTAGTAGTAGTATTTTATTTTTTTTATTCTTAATGGTTGTGATTGGATTGATTCTTCGTTACTGTCACCAATAGTTTCAATAGTGATTTTAAAAAACATTTTTTGCATTTATAATTATATTATCATTTTTCTATTTCTTTTCTTTTTTTTGGCAATGAAGATTTAAGGTAAATGTACTCTACTGTCCTAAAGTACAATCATAATGGACCTAAAACAGGCTTGATTTTCGTTGAACAAAAAAATCAAATCATTTTTTTGGAGAATGCCAGCTTGAGAGCACCTGGTCGTCTTGCTGCTGTTCCAGCAGATGATCTGAATCAGACTGTAAGTTACTGTCTTTGTTTTGTAAGTAAACTGTTACATTGTCACTAAACTGTCATCACAAACCCTGCTCGACCTCACTGGCCTCTCTGGCCGAGTGTGTGTGTGTGTGTGTGTTTGTGTGCAGACGGTCATTGTGTGCTTCTAGTGGCCTCTATAAAGCAGCTTCCTGCTCGTAACACCCCGGGGTGCTGCTGTGTCCAGCCCCTCTTTGTTCACATCAGCTCTGTTCCTGACGGAGAGATTCTGTAGAGTTAAACTTCTCTACACGTTTGCTGATGAATTTGAGCCGGATTTTCCTCTGATATATGTTTGACCAGTCTCGTGTGAAGGTTTTCGAACTGAAAGTTGTTTTAGGCTTCATGCAGATAACATAGTGATCATTGGTTGGACGTTTAGGTCTAGGGGGAAATTGTTTGTATGATAATGCCAACATTAATCATGTTTTTTTTAGGTTTTTTTTATCAAACATCTGCTAAACTCCAAATTCAAGTTTGAGTTTGAATCACTGTTATTTCAGTATAATTCAGATACTATTAAAACTTTAGATTGAATGGGAATGTTTAGATTTAAATCTTTATAAATCTAGTAAAATGTTTTGTACTTTTCTTGTGTTTTTGTCTTTTTTTTTTTGTTTTTATTTTTACATCTATGTTTCTTTTTAATAGCTCTACATAGTTTTTTACTTTTTATTATAGTTTTTTAATGTCTGTATAGTTTTGCCATTTTTATTAGTTTTAGTTATTTTAAATATGTAGATTTTTATGTTTATATAGTTTGTTAATATTTTAATGGGATTATTGTCTATATACTTACATTTTTAGAATTTTAGTAAAAGGTTTTTCAATGAAAGTACTTTTCATTGTTTGTTTTATTTTGTGTTATTAGTTTTTAATGTGTAGTTTTTTTATTAGTTTTTATAATGTCTATATAGTTTTTTTTTATAATTAATGATTCGTTTTTAATGTCTTATATAATTTTTTTTTTTTTTTTACTTTTTATACATTTTTTAATGTGTGTGTGTGTGTATATATATAAATTAACAAATATTTGAAATATTGCTTTGCCAACTGGCTGAATTTTTTTTTTTTTTTAACGTAATATTTAGTTTTAATTTAAATTATTAAAATATGTTAATCTAAAAATTCTAGGTATACAGTATGCAAATGAAGGTATACATAAACGATATATATAATTTTATACAAACAAAATAGGCCATTTTAATTTCAGTTGAAGCTTATATGAAATTAGTGTTCGCAAGGTCAAAGGTTACTGGCAAACCTTAAGATGGTCAACCAAGGATGACTTTTGGATTCTTCACTCAATAAAGGTATTTGTGTGAGCGTCTGACCGGCGTTTGACAGTGATAATCTCTCTAAGTCAATATCAGACCGCAGCAGTTGACCTCTCGCTATTATTTAGGATCGCGGCCATTGCTTTTTACAGTAGGGTAACAGTGTTTTATTGTTCTTTATGGCCATTCCTTTGTTAGGCCTGTGTTCTGATAACGGCCATTGGCAGGTCATTAAAGTCCCAGAACAGCCTCGCTTTTATGATAAGGAGTGGACACAACTGAGGTCTATCTGCAACAATAGCTGCTAACGGTCATAAATAGCAGCCAAACTCAGGGCCATCACTCCGGTCTGACCCTCAAAGACCAGCCCCCAAAGCATGCTGGGATATATCTAGAGCCAATACACACAGCCATCAATCCATTGCCATTGAATCATCAATCAATTGCAATTGTTTATGTTGTATTAAAATATCTATCTATCTATTTATTATCAAGAAATCCAATTTGTTTAATCAATTTTAACCAATTGAATACTGCTTGTTCCACAGCTAGACATAATTTAACTGATTGCTATATTTTTAACTAAATAAATGTATTTTCACATTTTCATTTAAAATAAAATCTTTAAATTATTTTGTGTTTTTTGAGTTTGTACTTATAATTTTTACATTTAATTGATGTGTGACTAACAAATATGCATTATGTTTATTATTTTTTTTATATTAAAACAAAATGTGTGTAATCAAAATGTTTTGGCTTTTTGGTTAAATTAGTAAATTCTGAAAGACATGCCATTTTAAAACAAGTGTTTGCATATTAGTATTTATGACCAAATTTACAAATAATTTCAAATTATTAATATTTTTTACCTTTCTCTTTATTTGTCTATTTTAGCTTTTTTTTTTAAATCTAAATATTAAAATATTTGATTGGTTTTCCATGGACAAATTAATGTACAGTATTTTAGTCTTGTTTTTTAAGTCAAAATGCATTTAAATTAATTAATATTTTTGTTTTTCTGAGCCAAAAATAAATATAACATAATAAATAAATATCACATATTTCCCTGATTTACTAAATTTACTCACTATAATGTCATTCAGTGTAATAATAATATCAGGCATATTTACAACAAAAATCAATTTATGACACAATAAAAGATGAATTAATTTAATCTCAAATACTCCTCACTTTAATGGCAAAGCTATATGTCTACATGTACTGGTTTAACGGTCCGCTACAGGAGCACAGTCGTCCATGTGATAATTAGCCCACATTAAGAGTCTGAATTTAGGACGCTGTCAAATATGGGTCAATCCTTTGGGGCCCGAGTCCTGTGAGCGCCTGGGGATGGTGTTAAAGCGTGAGTGTGTCCGGACACGCCGGGTCTGTTTTACTGCCCGAGAGTCTGGAGCCAGGTGTGAGGTGCTGTTTAAATCGCTGTGACCATGAGATTTATGACCCCTCGTGTGCTTAGAAAGGATCCAGGGTCAGGGATGTGCGACTCGTCCTGTTTTATATTCCACTGGAATCCTTGTTCAACCCTGAACTGTGAAACAAGAGCTAAGGCGCAGCGGCGTGATGGATCGGTCTATTTCAGGGTCGTCCTGAAAACCAGGACAGATAGAGTGTGAATGTGAAGGGCTCTTCTCTAGGCTTTCAGGAAACCTTCGCTTTTTTTGGCTCAGGAGTTCGTATAAATGACTTCATTCAGATCCGGCAGTGTTTGCGGCGGTCGCTGACCTGGCGATAGGACTCGGTACAGCTCATTTATCAGATGCTTTCTTGCTCAATATTGCTCAATAAGTGCCACACAACAACAGAAATATTTTCAGCAGACAATGATAATCATTTTTATCCAGTCTATATTTTCTTTACGGTTAAATTTATGGCAATTCTAAGCCGAAAAATGCCATTTTAGGACAAATTTTAGATTTTACATTTTAAAGACTTTTTGTGAGAAGTTGTTTTTGCTCAAAGTTGTCATCAAATATTGGGCAATGGGGTCGGAAGATCCAAATGAACCAAAACCTTTATATATAAAACCAAGGGTTTGATGTATTTCCGGGAGGAAATTTACTAAATAAGTTCATGGAACTTACTATCCTAAAGATTTTCGGCATAAAAGAGAAAATTATTATTTTGACCCATACATTGTATTGCTGTCTATTGCTACAAATATACTTGTTCTGCTGATGACTGCTCTGTGCTTTAAGGTCACATTTGTGGCCTGCATGAAAGACAATGTGGATGAAGTGACTTTTTCCAGTTTCTCAAGCTGTGACCTTGCGACCTATAGAGAACCAAAAATGTAGCTGTTAGTTTCATCAAAGCACCTCTGAAAGCCAATTATCATCCGTTTGACCCTAAAGCAATTCCTTTTCCATCTACAGTCAGACACTGTGGAATTGAAATGCCATTTTTCAGTATGTGACGCAAGGTTTCAGATGCATGAAAAGCGTCTTAGTGAGTCAGAGGGTTTGTTTATCTTTCGGCAAGCCACTAATACGAGGGGGTACGAATTCCCTCTTCCTCTTTGTTTCACACACAAAGGGCTGTGCTTCATACAGGCTCCTGCTGTGTTTGCACCTCTGTGGCCTTGAACGCAACAATGGCGTTGTCCTCCAAAAAAACCTTGGTGAGCACCATCCCATTACCACCCAACCCCATCCCCCCCTTTATTCAAAACAGTGGTCGTAAAAAGCTTAGTGAGAATTCACTATTTGATATCTATGGCAGCCTGTTTCCACCAGTGAATAATAATAATAATAATAAAAAAAGCTTACTGTTTTCAATGTCAAAGTCATAATTGCAAAGTAGAGTCAGAATTGTGAGATTAACAGTAAAGTCAGAATTTGCAAGGTATATAGTCACAATTGTGTGATTTAATGGCTGAATTGCAAGATATACAGTAAAATCAGAATTTGCAAGTAACAAGGTCGCAATTGCAACATATAAAGTCAGAATTGCGAGATACAAAGTCAGAATTGGGAGATATACAGTAAAATCAGAATTTGCGAGATATGCAGTAAAATCAGAATTTGCGAGATACAAAGTCAGAATTGTGAGATATACAGTAAAATCAGAATTTGTGAGAAATACAGTAAAATCAGAATTTGTGAGATATACAGTAAAATCTGGAATAAATTGCATAGATATAGGCATAGGTTAGACTGAGTTTTTGGGAAAAAGACAATTAGGATGGATTTAACCCACAGCACTGTTTGGTTTCGACAATGGGAGCCAACATCATTGGTCAATTAACCAAGCTGTTGAATCTGACACTTTTTCCACACCCCAAGGGAAGTTATTATTTCATGAGCACAAAGTTGTTGGTTTGTACCTCACCCATTACGGTAGCAAAAAAAGACCTGGGTAGAAGAATCTAGTTTCATAACTTCCTCAAGCATCACTCATTCAGGAAACCAAGGCCTGGTCCTCCTGGACGGAGAGCAAACTCTGGGCTTTGTTTGTTTAAACAACAGGAAGGTCTTCACCTTTAGCACATTCCAGAGGAAATTAAGGCAGAATGAGGTAAACTCTCTCTCTAGGCAGGACCCTAAGGTTTTTGGGTCAGCTGACTGTACGGCGCTCATTTCCATTCTTTAAGGCATTCGGTTGCAGTCATCATCATTATCCAGCTGTGTTAATTCAAAGAACTCCTGTAGGTTTGTTTTTCTGTCACATGTATGAAGGAGAAGCCTCATTCCTCTGGGTCTCCTGATGGTTTGGCAACTTTGCGGACTTCAGAAGTAGTCTTCCAAAAAAGTGTATTTCCCCAAATACTAACATCAAAACACATTGATATGGAAGTGGATTGGCTCTGATAGGGACGGCCTTTTTGATTTGCATGGAAAATGCTCTGTAAAGTATCATGTGGAGTCTTTTAGTTGTTGTGGTCTGGACCCGCTGACATCTTTGTTGACTTGAGAAGTGAAAGAGACATTTGACTGAAACTGTATTAATGCATGAAGGGCTACTGCAGTTTCAGTTCATAAACACTTATTCGTGATTTGTCTGTAGTTTTTGCTTAAAGTGCCAAATGACAAAATAAGGTATTAGTAGATGATGATAGAAATAGTTTTTAGTGGTCAATTTTTCGTGTTGAAATGTTGTATTTTTTTAGAATAAATACTAAAATATGAATGTTTATGAATTACTTTTTACAGCAAAGTAATTTTCTCGCTCAATAATTTTGTACATTTTTAAGATTAAGTATCTAAACATTTAAAAAGAAAAAATCTGAATAAATATTTACTGGAGATGCAAAATGACATAAGAAAAGTCTTGTCTTCTAAAGAATTGTTTAAAATGAAGTAAATTTATGATAAAATTAAGTGAAAGTATGATCCAGTGGTGTCTAAAAAATAAACTTATTTTTCCATTGAATTAAGCTCATTCTTCTGAACCCATCGGTGGATTTTTTTAAAAAAATTTTTAAAACACCTAACTTTGATTAGATTAAAAAAAACAAAAAACAATTAAAATTGAAAACTGAACATCACTAGTAAATATTTAATTCTATATTTTAACAATAAATTCACATACACATTATGTATGCATGTATGCGTTCACTTCTTATCTTATGCGTCTTGGGTTTAAAAATGTGTACTGGAAAACGCAGAAAAAAATACTGAGGAAGAACATGTTAAATGTTAATTTGAGCCCTTTAGTTTCCATTTTCAACAACAAATGACTCCATAAGACCAGATCTTGATAACATTGACATGACATTTAAGAAAGAACATGAGCGATTTGTTGGGTGTTTTCACACTTGAGAAGGAAAAAAACGAGTTGCTTTAGAAACCTGAGGAAGGGGTGTATGAAACTGACCACTGCTGTTCTGTGTTTGAAGTGAAGGGGGTTTGGTTTAGAGGGTCCAGAGCCCACGCTGAGGGCCGAGCTCTGGTTTTTGGGGGAGTGGCTCTAAAGGACTGCAGTAAATGGAAGAGCCATCTGCTGGAGTTGCTCTCCAAACTCTCGACTGTACACGTCGTGCACGAGAATTACGAGACCACGTCTGCTTTGGATTTAGATGGGATGAGGCTCAAACTGAGAACATGTAACACAGGACTTTTGGCGAACACAGTTTACTTTGGAAAGTGTTGAACAGGTTGAAGACGTTGCTGAGAGAGAAGGTAAGCTCACTGTTGGGTTTTTGCGTTGTATATCACAGTATATCAAATCTTTCCTGCTGGGGCTTGGAGCGAATCATTTAACCTATATTTTGCTGTGTCACGTCCTACTTCTAGTTATATTTGGAAGCTTTTGTAAACTCCTCAGATCTGGGTCTAATTGTACTGTAGGTGCGGTTCAGACTCTGCACGGTCTGTTGAAAAGAAAAAGGTGTCAGAGAGGTGTGTTGTGGGTAAATATCAGACGCTTGCAGTCATCTGGCTCCAGCGGGTCAGAACGCAGGTGGTCTTCAGTCTGTTGGGACAAGCCTTGAAACCATTTGGTCCTGGAATAACACTCAAGTTCTTCAAAGTTTGGCCAAAAGTTTGGGAGGATCACCCAAATGCTCAAAAAAAGTCAACACTGCCATCCTTCCTGTTTCCAACATCTAGTATTATCTGATTGTCCCATTTATTTTTTGTATGATTAGAGCATTTTAATGGGAAATACATTAATAGAGGTGTTTTTCAGATACGTAGCAGTTGTATGTCTTTTGGGGGAGTGGGTAAACGGTAGTAACTAGTTACCGTAATTGTTACCGTGTCTATTTGGCTAATTAACAGAAGTGTACAGTTCTAATGACAATCTTGTCAATGCAGACTAAATTTGTATTTTTTTTCCATTATTTTCTTTGGGCAATGAATTTTGAGTCACCTAAATATTTTAAGTGCTTTAATTCAATATATATTTAAAGTAAGTCTCATTTGCCATCATTAAATTGCATGATTTATAATATGTTAACCCTGAAGTCAAAAATACATTGGATGGGTCAAAATGATCCATTTTTCTTTTATGCCAAAAATCATTAGGATATCAAGTACATGTTCCATGTCACTGGTAATATATGGCACCCTTAGATTCCAGATTTCCAAATAGTTGTATCTCATCCAAATATTGTCCTACAGTATCCTAACAAACCATATATCAATGGAAAGCTTATTTATTCAGATTTCATATGACCCTTATGACTGGTTTTGTGGTCCAGGCTTACATATATCAGTATTATTTTGGCTCCACTGTATCTGTGATTTATTGGCACTAGTAAAAAAAAAGAGATCTAATTAATTGCCCATATGATGATTTTAGTTCCAGCTTAAGTTTTAGTTTGCTGTAGTACTAAACAAGTCTAGTACTACAGCAGTGTTTTTGGAAGTGACATGTCATAACAAATGCCTGTATTTGTTGGATTGAAGTTTTATTACTGGCACAACAGCCGTGAAGAGAAACTCCTCGTTTGCGGAGCGCAGGAATGGCTCACATCATCTGCCAGTTCTGCTGTTCTTCACATTAACCCACGACAGATCCAGCGCTGGCTCAGATCTGGACCGGGCCAAATCAAACAGGTCCTGACGGGCCGAACTAATAGAGCCGTATCGGTGCCAGCGGATCTGCCGAGCTGGCAGCAATATGAATATTTCCACATTTACTGGGCTTGTTTTTACACACGCACACGCCATTCATAATCATCTCATCAACCGCATCATTTTTAATGCATCTATAATTCTGACTAATGTAGCTTGAGAAAAATGAGATGTGTCAGATTATGGTCTCATTATAGAAAACTAACTAATATTATGCTTACAGTAATGGAACCTGGGTTAACACGTGCTATTTCTGTGAGAACTGCAGCTTAACAGTTCTAACGTTGTGGAAATGGACTAATCAAGATGTGGTTTGTTGGGTCTTGACCTGGTATCCTCAGAATGCACACATGCAAATGATTCTGTCAGAGCGCTCATTTGCATTGTGTTGAACAGTCGTATGATTATCATTAGCCTTGTGAAGCAATGCATGATTTAAACACAAAGTTAAGGTGCTTAAAATGCATTCGTTCTCGGTTCTTTGCTATGCTGAGGGTCTATTACCATACGAGTCGCTGGCAGTTTCCACTCGCCCTCCACCCATCTACCCCCTATTGAGGGCCATTCAGGCCTCCCGTGGGTGGATCTAACAGATATGCATCTCAGACCTCCAAAGTCATGTTAACAAGCAGCTCTACAAGAGAGCAGGCTGTTAAACACTCGCGGCTGGAGGGCTTTTTCAGACAGGAACTGCCTTGGGTTCCCTGAGGTCCCTGCGATTCACTCAGAGCCGCTCAATCGTAAAATAGCTGTTTATTTTCGATGAAACATTACTGTGGTTTCTCTTCACTTGGGTTGTTGATTAGATCTGGAGGCTCAGGAAGTGATGTTGATGGCATCTGAGACAGGAATTAGCATACTTAAGGAGACTGTTTGGGTGTTGCCACTTTGAGCTCCTTTCCTCTATCAGTGACTTCCTCTGAAGAATATCATAGCATTTGTAACACGGCAGGAAATATGTCTTCTGCTAAAACCACATAACCAGGTTAATGATAAAAGTTGTCCTGAGAACAGTTTAACTCAAAATGAAGTAAAACGTGGGTAATAAACATTTCACATTGTGGTGGTTTTGTCAGTAGGACTTCCAGCTGAAGAGCCAAAACTCAAAGCATGTTGAGTCGTTTCAGTTGTTCCTCGATGGTGAGGGAGTCTGGCACTCCTGCATTTGCTTACAAAAGTCAAATGTGAATTGGCACAGATAAAACATCAATTTAACTGCAGTGCAAGACACTTAGCAAGTATTAAAGTGCAGTTGAGTCTTCTGATAATGTGCAATTTAGTGAAACTGTAGTAAACCTTACTATGGTGAGGGATTTTACTGATGCATTACTCTTATCTGGTTGGATAGTCATAACATGGAAGATTAATAATTTTAAGTATACATGCAGTATTACAAAAAAAATGTAATCCCATTTTAGATATTTTCCAAATTTGTTTAATGAAAAGTAAGCACATTTTCCCCGCTTTTCCTACGCTACAATTTTTTTGGTCTTTTTTCTAGCCTGAATTCAACAACTCTTAAATCAAGGTTTTTCTAGACATGTAAAAATTACTTGCAAAATCTTGTTTTTTGAAATAAGATTATTTTGCTTACCCCAATGGCAGGCTGTTTTGCATAAAGTTGTTTTTTCTGAAAATTAATTCATAATAATTTATACTTTACCAGAAAATCCTTCTTTATTTAAGAATTCTTAGATATTTTGTCCAGAAATAAGACAAAAAAAGCAATTATTTGCAGTGTAGGAAAAGGGAAAATTTGCTAAGACTTTTTTTTTCTTGCTTCCAGCTAAAATATCAAAAAGGATTTTCTAGACAAGTAGAATCTTTTTGCTGAAACAAGCAAAATAATCTTGTTTTTTGCTTGAAATAAGTTAATTAGCTTGTTCTAATCATTTTTTTTTAACCAACAAGACAGTACTTTACGTCTAGAAAGTCCTTGAATTTACAGATATTTTGGCTTGAAACCACTTTTTGTTAGATTTTTCCTTTCAGTGTCAATGCACTTTATCTTCTCAAACTAGTCCAAATTGCTGTGCACGAGGAACTAACACCTGTCCTTGTGTTCAGTCCATCCATCTCACCTGTTTTCATTCCAAAAGCAGCAGCTCCAGAGATCAAAGCGTCAGATGATACGTCACTCAGCAGGACGTGATGCGGTGTGGCAGCTTCTAAAACACCGTCCTCAACAAACAGCAGAAGAAAGACATGCTTTCCAAGCATTACCATATGGCTTTGTTATGCTGTGTCCTGAATGGACTTCAAAGGGGTGACAGGGAAGAACGCGAGAGATCTTGTCTGGAGAAGTTTCAATCTGAAGTAAACTCTTATTGGGAAAACTCATATATGGCGTGTGTTAGTGCTCAACTTAACCAGAAGAGAGTCCCAGCAGAAGGAAATGGAAAATACCAGAAAGCTTGCACGGTGATGATGAGTCAGGAAAATGCATTAAAGTAAATAGACTGTAAAAGAGTTAGGATGGCTGAAGTTTGAAGGGAACGTCCGGCCACATCACGGCAAAACTCGGCACGATAGCTGTAACAATAAAACTGCCATCGTTTTATGAGCAGAATCTATTTAACAGGCCTCCACCCCAGGCTGGATGGAGGTTACCGTAACTGCCATTGAATCTTTTAGGATGTGTTTCTGTTCTCATCCCAATACAATGCGTCTTACAAGGCATTTTATCACGTGGTTTAGTGATCCGTGACACACTGTTCCTTCTTTAGGAGGTTTTTCTGATGAACCTGGAGAATTGTGGCGGGTTTCACAGCGCCATCAGGCCGCTGGACATGGAGCCGAAGGTCAACAAGCTCGCGTTCGGCTTCCAGCGGAGCTCCACCTCGGATGATGACTCCGGCTGCGCCTTGGAGGAGTACGCCTGGGTCCCGCCAGGACTTCGACTGGAGCAGGTAAAACCATCTCTGTGGGTTTGTCACAGTCTAGAACTTACAGGAATCTTGCCTCCGCAACATTTCTGACCCGTGCTGGCAAAATGTCCACGGGCTATTTTAGAGCCACAGGCAAAAAAAAAGTGAAAAATTTTCATTCCATCATCATTCCATTGCCCGACAACAGAAATGTTGTGAATTACAAGGGTTTTTTCATATTTGATTATTTGTTTTTATTACTTAACTTTTGTTTAAATGTAAAATGAAAAAGGTAATGCATTATTTTTGTCATATGTATATTGCGAATGTTCTTATTTATAACAAATAAAAAATAGCTATATTGTAATTATTAACATAGTAATTATTATTATAAGTTGTTGCCCTGTGATGTAGTTTTGAACCTTCTAACTCAATTTTTCTTGAAATTGACTTTTCTTACTTGACTTCAAACAGGTGTAGCTCAATCATTTTACATTAGATTCCAAAAAAGGAAAATCCTTCAAATAGAGTATTTAAAACCTTTCCCATTGTGACTCATTTTACAGAGAACAGAGAACTTACCTCAGTGCTTTGATGTTTTTGCCAAAACAACCCATTTGGGTTAGAAAATAGTTAAAGGCAGCCTAAAGCCAAAATGGCAGCGTCTTTAGAAAAATGAAGTCATTGTTTTAGGAGGAAAAACTGCAGTCCAATAACAGCTGTGACACAAAATGCAAAGTAGGCGCATGTCTTCATCTCTCTGCTCAGTGTTGGCTGAATAGTAACATGCACTTCGAGATGCGATGTGAAAGTTGTTCTACAATAAATGCACCAGATGTGATGTTTATTAAAAAATTCCAAGCCGTTGGTCAATCGTTTTGTCAGCAGAGCAAGTCATAGTCACTAAGATTTAGAGGACCTGACTGTGTTTTTGCAGACGCAGCTAAACACTGCGAAGGAAGCACCCCACAGGCATTTGGGAACAGGAAATGCTGCTTTTTATTTACAAACTACTTCATGGAAAATCTGCAAGTCATTATCTCAAGCTGCCAGACAAAAGGGCTCGAAAACGATGAGGAAAAGTGCCTCGCTAACAGCCAAGCTCGCAGCCACAACTTTTTTTCCTGGCTCTGGCCACAAAGGCGGTCCTCTGGTGGCCTCGAGAGCACCCCTGAATAAAATGGGTGAGGGAAAAGGTCGAAAGCAATTTGGAGACCCCTAAAATCCCACTGCAGCTTTTGTGTTAAATGCAAGAGTCAACTGTAATGCCTTTATAGCAGTCGTTCTGTGAATTGCCCTGTGTATTATAGGTGATCACTGTGAGGAAGAACACAAACACTCAGGAACAGAGTTGTTCAAGGGCCTGAGGCTCAGTAATATGAGGGTGATTTATGGTGCCGCTGATCAACAGGTCTTAATGGCATTCCAGTATACCGACCCTACCGCAGCAGGACACTCTTTACGCAGGAAAAGACAAGCTCAATCCAGCTATTTATCTGTTACGACCAGCACTCATAAAGGGCATAGGTCACAGTGTCAAAGAACACAATGGAGTACAGTAAAAAGACAGCAACAAAACTGGTGTCTCAAGTTTCATAAAGGGTCAGCTTAGCCCTCAGGGTTTATTGACAGACACAGGAATAACAGGCCAAAAAATTAGACCCATGACCAACAAAAACACCTCTTTCTGATCAGGTCGTTTAGATCACAGCAATATGTTTAAATTGAAAACAATTATTTTAAAGGGTAAAATATTAATTAATTAATTAATTGGATCCAAGAAAATGCCGGCTTTGTGAGCAGAAGAGAAGTCTTACTGTTCTAAAACCTTTGACTGGTAGTGTTTTCCTGAGCTAGTTCATTGGTAACTTCCTTTGCATGTACTCTGACTGACCCGATCTGTCTCCCTCTCACCTCCAGGTCCAGCTGTACTTCTCTTGTCTACCTGAGGACAAAGTCCCTTATGTGAACAGCCCTGGGGAGAAATACCGCATCAAACAGCTCCTGTACCAGCTCCCTCCTCATGACAATGAGGTGAGTTTATAGAAACAAAGGAAAGAGGAGCTTCATCAGCAGCCATGAAAGCCCCCATTGTTTCCCCAGCATCGCTGCAGTCCAGAATGCCCACGCATCACATTTCAAAACCCCCTCGAATAGCTTTTTAGCTGTAGCGTGGTGTGGGTGTTTTTAGCTTCATGGGTTTAGTGCTTTACCACATCCCCTGCCGTCACAGAAAGAAGCTTTGTCCCTTCATATCTCTGTGGGTGCGTGTACAATGAGACTTTTGAGCGGAAGATTGCATGATGCTGCTTGAGGAGATTCGATCTGACATGTGGCGTCGACATAGCTCTGGGTCCCATAACATGCAGCGTTATTGTTATTTGTACAGTCTTAAAAGTTAAGGTGCTTCACAATGCTATAGAAGAAAATTCTTCAGATTATAAAATGGGTAATAAAGAGATGGTTCTTTAAAGGACCTTTGACTGAATGCTTCTCTGTGGAAGCAAAAATGGTTCTTCTATGGCTGTAAACAAGCTTTTAAGCACCTTTATATTTAAAAGTGTATTTCTTTTCTGTTTTTAGTGATTTTCGTTTTCCCTTTAAATCAAGAAGTGTTCCTTTTCCTTGTGTTAAAGTACTGTTAAACAAAAGTACTCACCGAATTGATTAAGAGATGTTCTAATGAAAGGTTTCTGGACATCCCTGCTTCGCTCGGGTCATTTTGACCCAAATGTTTTACTATTTTATTAGCTTTATTTATGTGCAATTAGTTTTGATGGTTGCATTTAATAGTGCCCCCTAGCCTATAACAATGACAACACGGAAACCAAGAAAATTCAGTTCGGTTTGTTGGATCCAGTTGGGCTTTTAGAAAATGAATTCGCTGTATTCCCAGTTGTCTCTTTCCACTCTCTCACAACGCATTTCATGCATTTGTCAAACTCCAATACTTTTCAACTAGTTCTCCATCATTGCTTTTTTCCTTGCTCAAAAAACCGTGTGTGGTCCACAAGAGCTTCTTTCTGAATAGTGTGACAGCAAACACATTTTATATGTCTCTCTCAGGTGCGATACTGCCAGTCTCTCAGCGAAGAAGAGAAGAAGGAGCTTCAAATGTTTAGCGTGCAGAGAAAGAAAGAGGCCCTTGGGCGAGGAACTCTGAAACTGCTGCCGAGGACGATGCTTTATGCGTCGTGTGAACACGTAGGTGTTTGAACCAAGAGTTTTGTGCTGAAGCAATTGACTGTCTGATGCTGATTGCTTAAAGATTTTGCCTCTTCAGTGTAGAGAGAACATCAGTGGAGGGGAGACGGTGGTGTTTGCTTCACGAGCTGGTCCTAGTCATTGTTGGCACCCAGCATGCTTCACATGTTCCACCTGCAGTGAGCTCCTGGTCGATCTCATTTACTTCTACCAGGACGGGAAGGTCCATTGCGGACGGCATCATGCTGAATTGCTAAAGCCACGCTGTTCCTCTTGTGATGAGGTGAGTTTTAATTTTTAAAGGCCAATGCTCATTGTGCGTGAAACAAGGCCCGTAGAGGAAATAACTAAAGCCAGACTTGAATCATTCATTCAAACGATTTGTTCAAAAAGCTGATTCACTTTATTTTGTATAAGGTAATGTGCTTCAAAGAAATAAATTGGAGTAAAAATATAGATTTTAATTAGGAAAGTTAGTGAAGTAAAAGTTACAGTACAGTACAGTACAGATTCTACTCAGCCTCATGTCCTTCCAAACTCGCAAGACCTTTGTTCATCAGATTGAGATATTTTGCTCAAATCTCTTTGACCCTTCCTAGACACAAAAATGCAACAGCAGTCTTCCCAGGTCCAGAAGCATAGCAAGGACATTAGTAAAATAGTCCATGTGACATCAGTGGTTCAATTGTAATTTTATGAAGTTCCGAGAATACTTTTGTGCACAAAGAAAATACCGTAATTTATTCAATAATTCTTCCTGAGTTACCGTTTTCTGCCATTTTGGAGAGTACCTCAGAATGTAATCGTGCACATGCTGAATATAAAGATTGTTTTACCAATGTCCTTGCTACGTTTTTGGACCTGGGAACACTGCAGTTGCAGTACTGTCTATAGAGAACTTGCGTTAGAGAACTTTAGATTTTATCAAAAATATCTTAAATTGTGGTCTGAAGATATACAAAGGTCTTATGGATTTGGAATGACATGAGGGTGAGTAATTAATGACAGAATTTCTGATTTTGGGTCAATTAATTCTTTCAGTACTCTAATGAAGTATTATTTTGTTACATTACATCACTATATCGCACCACCCTCACTCATTTGCTGCTATCATTGTCCTTTCAGATTATTTTTGCGGATGAGTGCACGGAAGCAGAGGGTCGTCACTGGCACATGAAGCACTTTTCCTGCTTTGAATGCGAGACCATCCTGGGTGGTCAGCGGTACATCATGAAGGATGGTCGGCCTTACTGCTGTGGCTGCTTCGAGTCTCTGTACGCAGAGTACTGTGAGGCATGCGGTGAACACATCGGTAAGCCCAAATGTCTCTGTGAGGTCTCATTTACCACAAACCACATTTCACTTTTGCCTTTGAGAAGCTGACCTTTAACTCCTGTTTATTTTCTTCTAGGGGTGGACCATGCCCAAATGACGTATGATGGCCTTCATTGGCACGCCACAGATGCTTGTTTTAGCTGTGCTCAGTGCAAGAGCTCCTTGCTCGGTTGTCCCTTTCTACCCAGACAAGGCAGGATCTACTGTTCCAAGGCCTGCAGCATTGGGGAGGACATCCATGCCTCAGATTCTTCAGATTCAGCCTTCCAATCGGCAAGATCTCGGGAATCACGGAGAAGCGTGAAGATGGGCAAAAGCAGTCGCTCTGCAGACCAGTGCCGACAGTCACTTCTCTTTTCGCCTGCAGGCAACTACAAGTTCCCTGGACTCTCAGGGAATGCTGAAGACACATTGTCCAACAAGCTGTCACAGCTAAGCTTTGCAGACAATCACTTCTGGAGGAACAGGGAGGAGCAGGAAGCCCCCGAGGACCATGAGGAATGGGCTGAGCATGAGGACTACATGACCCAGCTCCTCCTCAAGTTTGGTGAGCATGGGATGTTTCAGCAGCCGGACGACACCAGGCCGAATGACCGCTGGACAACCGACTCTGAGGTCAAAACAAAAGCAGAGTCAAGGATGCCAGGCAGTGGTGGGAACGGCAATCTGGCCAGTAAAAAATACAAGGCGAACATGTACTGGGCACAGTCCCAGGATGGACTAGGTGACTCTGCGTACGGAAGCCACCCTGGACCTGCAAGTAGCAGAAAGCTCCAGGAGCTCGATTTGGAGCATGGAGCCAGCTTTAAGCATGAAGCGAAACAGTGGTATAATGACTCATTGGAATGCATCACAGATGAACTGAAGCAAGCAGAGAAGAACATCAGAGACTCAATGGACTCCTTGGCACTCTCCAACATTACAGGTGAGACTAAAGGATCAATGTTCAATTGATATATTCTAGAGTGCAACTAGCTTGGAGGTAACACATTATAATATAATGCAAGTTACATAATCCGTAACTTTCCCCAACATTGAGTGCAGACTATTAAACTGAACGTTTATTTTGGTGCTGTTGTTTAAGCTAAAGTTGGATGTTTCTTTCAGGTGCTTCAGTTGACGGGGATGTTAAAGATAAACCATTGCTCTACTCCTTACAAAAGTTCTCAGAGCTCGAACGCTATGAGAACGCCAGCAACATGGGGACGCTGAATTCATCAATGCTACACAGGAGCAGCAACTCCTTAAAGAGCCTTACCTCTGAGCTCGAGCGTGTGGAGGTTATTGAAGAGGAGGAACAGGAGCAGGTGGTTCCGCTCCCAGAGGAGAGGCCCAAGCCACCTCACTTACCTGTCCTAAGAAGGTCCAAGTCCCAGTCCAAACCACAGCAGGTGAAGTTCTCAGATGATGTTGTGGATAATGGACGATATGATGATCTGGAGGTCCGGCAGCACCCCATGAGCGAACGCACTCGGAGACGCGCCTACCACTTTGAGGAGCAAGACCAGCAGCGCCCTCGTCATCACCACAGGAGGAGGAGGAGTCGTAAATCTCGTTCGGACAATGCGCTTCACTTGGTGCCCAAAGAAAAGGCCCGTATGTGTTTTAAGGAGGACCACCGGCAGCATGGGCCAGGTCCTAACTCTCACTACGGACAGCCTCCCTATGCCCAAACCAACTCGGAGTACGGCTTGCACAACCAGGCGGCAGAGAGGTTTTCACGTCTTTATGGGGATGAAGATGACTGGTGCTCTACCTGTTCCTCTTCATCATCTGATTCCGAGAAGGAAGGTTTTTTCTTGGGCCAGCCTATTCCACAACCAAGACAACCTCGGTACCAATATTACGCTGATGAACTTCCTTTTGGCACAAGGACAAAGTCCAAACAGAAGAGAGGACGGAAGGGCAAAAACTGTATCATTTCATAGAATTGGAAAGGAAACAGTCTTAATATGCCTTTCTTAAGCTGCCTTTTTTTAAGCTGTTAATTAGAATTCAACTTGTTCTGCATGGCTGTGGTCTTGCCATGCCGTGAAGTTGATGGCCAACGCAGTATCTAAACCACGCTTAACTGCTGCAGTAATGCATGTTAGGTGATAAGAGACTATAGTCTTTGAAAGAACCAAAAGAATATAATATTTATGAAGCCGCTTTTAGAGACTAAAGGAAAGAATAATTTAACTTTGCAAAAATGAACGTGTATATATTGTAAAATGTTGAGTTAAAGCTAATATTTTTATATCCCTGAGTTTCAAAAGATTTTTTTTTTTTAAGGAAAAAGTATTAAAGAACTAAGGTTTGCAGCAACTCCACTTTTGTTAATCAGGGTATTAAAAATAAGTATGTAACATTGGTCAGCATTGTCGCTCAATTTGTATTAAAACATTGACTAAAAAACATTGTATGTTACGTATTATCCAAAGTTTTTCGGGTGTCATTTTATTGATGGGTCATACAGACAGATTACTGTAATCAGTATAAATGCAAAACTGGAGCAATAATAATAAAAAATTATATATAAATAACCGCACATTTAAAGTTTTTACGTCTAGTGTCCACATCAAACCATTGTGTGGTCAACTCTGTTAATCTTTGATTTTACAGGCTGGGAAAATGTAGACTAACATCTTTAACTGCTGTATCACATTTTTTTAGTGTCTCACACCATGAGCAGGAGAAATCTGAGTCTGTATATACAGCGGGACAAAGGTAAGCTAAACAACAATGGAAACACCAAAAGCTGTTTGAATGAATGAATACACTTTATTTAAAGATGAACATGTTGCATTCTTAGGTCTCCTTTCATAACTTGTAACAGCAAAACTTCAACATTTTTAATTATAGTCACAAAAAGTAAACAAAAACTGTTCTTGAATTAAAAGTGTAACATATGTGCTGTGATTAATATAGGATATGCAAAATTGAAAACAAACATTACTTTTAGATAGGGCTTCATAGTTTGTTTATGGATAATGTTTTGGTTTGGTTTGGTTCGGTTTGACCAGTGCATTCAACTCAGAGATGAATTGTCTGAAGGTTTCCAGGTATTTTTCCCCGATGTCAATCAGGTTCTTATGCAGCACTGACAGAAGCATTGGTTCGAGAACTGGGTTTTTGGATATAAGCATCTTCACCACTGTTCCAAAAGTCTCACAGTCCTGTTTGTACAACTGGAAGAAACGAATAGTTGTTGCACTCATCTGAGGTCTGAAAGTGAGGTACTTTAAAAAAGATAAACTCTCAAGTTACAGTTTATTACTGAAGTGCTATTCATGTCTGGAAGCAATTTGTTGGCCATTTCTATGATAAACCTGCAAAGAATCATAAATTTTAAAGCCGATCGTAATTATTATTATTTTCTTTTTAATGAAGTATCCTCTTCTCATCAGTTATTTGATATAAAATACAGCAAAAACAGTAATATTGTGATATGTTTTTACCATTTAAAATAGCTGCTTTCAGTGGAAACCCAATTGCAACTTTTTTCTCATTTGCATGATACAAACTCACAATTCTGCTTTTTTTTCCCAGAATTGTGAGATTAAAAAGTCGCTGTTCTGACAAACAGAATTTATCTGAAATAAAAATATTTTTTAACATTAAATGCATCCTTGATAACAAAGTATTAATTTCTATTTCACAATATTATTGATTTTGTTTTGTTCTTGTTTGGATCAAATAACTGCAGGCTTGGTGAGCAGAAGAAACTTTAAAAAAACATTACCAAACATTTTTTTTTAACAAATATTAAGTTTAAAAGAGGTACACATTTCTCGTAGATGTAATTCAAATTCTGGAAAATTAGCTTGCTACTTGTTCTGTGCAGGTCTATATGTGAACAATATGAACTCAGCTGATCCATCCTGTGAAAATACTCAACAGGACAAACTGTGTTGGCAGGTGATGACGTCTCGCTGAGATTTCTCTAACCTAAGCATTAAGCTTAACAAAGCAGTTTCACTGTGTACTAAACGACACGTTGACCTCCAGCGAATAAGTCACTTGGCTGTAAATTTAACAGCCGTGTGTTGGGAAAATGTCCAGCAACAGGTGTGTGACTCTGTTTGCATGGAAACCTGAACTCAGGAAGAGTGTTGAAGCTTGTTAGAACCGCTCAGTTATTTCACACCAGATTTTAAAGGCCAACAAATTCTCCACTAGCTTTAAAGACGTGCAAAAACGGTGCTTAAGAGGTTTATGATGCCTTGCAAATGCCTTAAGGTAATGAAGGAGTCTTGGACGTCACACCTGGGACAGAGGAAGGGTGCTTTTGGCTTTTTATTTATTGCAGATTAACATCCCGTCAGTTGAGCTCTATTAACAGCATCATGTACATTATATTCTGAATATATGAAGTGGATATTCTCCCACTGGTCTCAAACTGGGGTGAATTAACACTATGTATGTGAGTAAACCAGTGCAAAAATGATGGAATTTCAGTCTCATTTTTTAAGTGCAAATATCTAAACATACTTGTATCTTGACATTAAATATACAAGTAAATACAATAAATGTCAAGATACAAGTACAACAGTAAGTATGTTTAGATATTTGCACTTAAAAAATGAGACTGAAGTGCCAAGAACATTGGTTTTATCAGAAAACACGACTTTGTAGTTGTACTTCAACTAAAAATACAAGTATATACAATAAATGAGACTGAAATTGCAACATTTTTTTGCACTGGTTCGCAGAGTTTTAGTGCCACAAAAAAAAAAATAAAAAATCGAAAACTACGAAAATAAAGTCGTAATGTTACGAGAATAAAGTCAAAACTACGAGATTAAAGTCGAAATATAATATTTAGTATCGTGCACTTGTAATTGACCCGGATTGAGAGAAGGCCACCAGATATAGGCATATTTGAATATTGTAGCGTCCGAGCAGCCGCTTCATGTTACTAGGATGAGATCTAAGAACTCGCTGAAACAGCGTAATATCAAGAATATGATATTTATTAAAGACTGCACAGGAGCGTCTTTTGATCTAAGCATCAGCTCACACAATCACACACTCCTCTGGGGGTCGCTGAAGCTCTCTTATTTAACCCTTTTTAATAAACTAAAGACATTTATGTGGAATTATTAGCAGAATGTGTAATATTCGCGGGACAGTATGCTTGGAAATAATATTTCATGTCTTCCATTGGATATCACTTCTGCTAATAATCCCACATAAATGTCTTTTATTTAACCCTTATTAATAAACTAGAGAGCTTCAGCGCCCCCCAGAGGAATGTGGACTGAGTGTGTGAGCTGATGTTAAGATCAAAAGTTCAGCGCTTTAATAAATATCATATTCTTGATATTAAGTGGTTTCCGCAAGTTCTTAGATCTCATCCCAGTAACATCAAGCGGCCGCTCTGACAAAACATTATTGAAATATTCCTATATATGGTGGCCTTCTCTCAATCCGGGTCATTTACAAATGCACTATATTAAATATTACATTTCGACTTTAATCTCGTAGTATTTCTACTGTTATTCTCGTAACATTACGACTTTATTCTTGTAGTTTTAGTTTTTTTTTTTTGGTGGCACTAAAGCTCCATCCTTAAAGTATAACTTTTAAAGTAGAACTACAAAATCGTGTTTTCTGATAAAAGCAATGCAAAAAAAAATATTTTTCTTGGAATTTCAGTCTCATTTTTCAAGTGCAAATAAATGTAAGATAACTTGTTGTACTTGTGTCTTGATTTAAGTAAATATACAAGTATATACAATAAATTTCAAGTACAACAGTTTAAGTATGTTCTGATATTTGCACTTGAGACTGAAATAAATAGTTACAATATAGTTTTACAGTATATACAAGTCATTTTTCTTGACATTTTAGTCTCCTTTTCAAGTGCAGATATCTGAACTAACTTAAACGAACTTGTATCTTAACATTTACTTGTATCTACTTGTACATTTACGTAATGTAAAACTACAAAAGTTGTTTTATTAAACCAATGCAAAAAAATATTATTTTAGTGAAATTTAATGAAATTTTAGTGTCATTTACTTGTATGTATTTACCTCAAGTTAAACTACACAAGGAGTTGTGTTTTCTGATAACCAATATTTAATTTTAGCTTAAAGAAAGAACAAATATCTGCCAGTGGGGTCAGAAAACATTTTTTTTTTTTATTTCAGAAAATCAACTTCAGTGTTTAAATAAATGTGTCTTGATTTTAAAAAAAAAAGTCATACATACTAAGGAAGAAGTAATTTTCTGTGGTGTAGTGCCATCATTAAAGGCAATTTAGACACTTTACAGCTAAAAATATCAAATTGAAGAGCCCTAATTATGAGCTGAAGTCGAATATGAAGCATCCTTTAAACAGTAAAAAAGTGCTTCATTGTAAGAGATCTTGAGAAAAGCTTAAAATTACAAGGTCTGACGAGTTCGTCCTCCAAAAGCCTCTCATTTTTTTCTTTTTGTTGACCAACACCATAAAGCATCTGAAGATTTGAGCCACATCTCAGAAACAGCTTTATAATCATGCTGCACACAATCACCCTGGAGCTCTTCTGAGGTCTGAGCTCGAGCCGAGGATAGCAGCTTATATTTAATATTCCCTCCGCTGGACAGTGTGACTGTTTTTGTTGGAAAGAGAGGGTTTTCTGGGTGGTGGTTTTATGTTTGTTAAGGGTTACGTGGGTGACTCCTGACCAGCGTCTGGTTGATCTGATCGTGAGAGGAGAAGCAGAAGCACTACAGATCACTGAAGTGGCTTTCAACAGAGGACCGAGGTCTGTTTCCTCTTATCGACAGCGTTTAGTCGTTCAGGTCCAGTTTAAAAACAGCGGAGAGATTCAAGGGCTTCTGGGTTCAATCAAAAGGTGAGCCAAGAAGAACAAAACAGCCTGAGAAAGAGAAAACCAGGCTGAAAGATATTGAGGGTGCGAGAGCATCCAGTTGAGTTTACACTGCAGAAAATAAATAAAATATCAACATTTTAGTCTGTTTTTGCTTAAAACAAGAACAGATATATGACAGTGGGGTCAGAAAAACAGAAAAAGTAATTCAAAGGGAATTAAACGAAAACAAAAAAATTATTGCCATTTCACGTCTCATTTTAAGAAAATTTAGATTTTTTTTTTAATTAAAAAATGCTTCTGTCTAAATTTTTATTCAAAGAGGTTTAGATATTACTAATATATATATATATATATATATATAATTTTAAAAAGGGCAAAAATACAGGGTAACACTTTATAATAACTACATGCTATAAATCATTAATTAAGCATTAGAAAAATAGTCAGTTCATCCTTTATAAAGCTTTGTTCCAACATTAATAGTCATTAGTAAGCAGTTTATAAATACAGCTAGAAATGACTTGTTCTTGATTTATAATCATATCTAAATGTACAAAAGATTTTAAGAACAGACAAATAAACACACAACACAGAGGGATACAGAACTATTAATTTCAACATGCAAAAACATGAAACTATGCAACTGTACATTTTAATAATTTATTTCCTATGAAATTAAAGGTTTGTTTTTCATTTACCAAGTGTACAGTCATACGATTATATCTTATAATATTTACATCTTGAAATAATATGTCTGTGTTGTGTTTGTTTAGAAGATAAATGAGCCTTTACATCTGCTTTATAAATGCTTTACAAGCTAGAAAGCACTCACTTTAGATGAGCTCACAAAAACAGACATCTGGCAACTACTAAATGCTTTATAACTACCTGACTTCATCATGAATTACAGCAGGAACAACTGAACAACTATTATCATGTGTCTAAATAATATTTATTAATGCACATTTAAATTATTTATTAATCATTTACTTTAAATGGTCTTATAACAACTCCTAAATAACTGGTTTGTAAATAATGTAATAATTAAAAAAATGATAAACTGATCATTAATAAAGTAGGAAAATACAATTACGAAACATTATATATCTGCTCAAGAACAAGGCATTTATAGATGCACTTGTAAACTCTTTACTAATGCATAATAATGTTGGAACAATGGTTTATAAAGGATGAATTGATTATTTACTAATGCTTAACTAATCATTCATAGTGTGTAGTTATTATCAAGTGTTACCCATAAATGTTTAAAATTTCAAAATGCAAATTTTACTTGGATCTGCAACTTAAAATTAACTTTTTTTTCATTATTACATGTTTTGTAACAAAAGTAGGAACTGAGGTCAAAGTAGGTGGTTTATAAGACAACTGGAAAGTTGGATTGAAGTTATTTTTCTGAAATATTATAAAGACTTTTCCTTTGTAATAATCTGAAGTGTCTTTCGAGGAAAGAAATGTAGATTTCCACCAAAGTGAACAAACATCCAAAGCAACTTATAGTTACTTGTCTCAACTTGGTCAAAATCTGGAGGTTCCCACAATCGTCCCAGAAGGTCATAATGAGCAGGTTTCCACCCATCTGCCAGTAACGACTGCAGACTCAATTAGAGGACATTTGTTGTCAGAGCCTTTGGCGATGTCTGAAGAGTTATTACACTTCTCAGATCCCAGCGAGCGCTCAGATGCTCTCAGGAGCTTCAGGAGTGGTCTGGCAAACACGCATATGACCAAAACTCTACATGAGTGGTTCATTTAAAGATAGCGATATGTATATATTTGTTAAATTAACTCTTAAATTAAAAGTTCTTCCTTGTCTAAATGTTTCCATAAAGAACCTTTAACATCAGAAGAAGCTTCTCTGTGGTGAAAGAAGGTTCCTCAGGTTATAAAAAGGTAAGAAAGAGATGGTTCTTTCACTGAATGCTTCCAAAACTGGTTCTTCTGTGGCATCGCTGTGGAGAAGCGGCTCACTGGTCTTCGGTTGGAGTCAGAACTGGAGCACTGAATCAGTTCGGTCATCACAGGGCGCTATTTTAGCTCATTTCAAGCTTTAGTGACTGTGGGGCATCTGAAAGTGATTCAGTAACTTGTGCTGTGAACCTATTCAGATGCTTCAGGATGGTTTAACTATTTCACCAAAAGAACCAAATTAGTCAGATCTGATTGATTTAAAACAATGTTTAGGACACATTACTGATAACAAAATAAACTTCTCAAACTTCTTATCACAAGTAATAATATTGTAAATAAAGGTCCGTTTCAATCACATCATTAGGAGACACGGGTATCAATTTTGTGTTCCCTGATATGCTTTTTTTGACTGTTAAAGTGCCAACAGCCATTGACTTGCATTGTATGAATAACCAAAAATCCTAACTGCTCTACTGAAGAAAGAAGTCCTTGGATGGCCTGAGGATGAGTAAACTAACAGAGATCTTTTGGGTGCACTGTCCCTTTAAGACCTAAACGGTGATCATGGCAAAAATGCATCTTCTTCCTCTAAAACTTCTCCTCAGATGTGACGTTAATCTCATTTTCTCTATGATTCATCAAAATGATGTGTCCGAGACTCTTTAAAGAAGTCCAAAAACGCCAGCAATAATAAACACTCCACTTGAATTATAATCATTTCTCCCAACGCTACAGGTTCTTAGAAACCACAATAACACAATGACATAAAAAGCCAAACACGAGCGACAGTCGGAGGAAGTTCTCCACCCCAGAGAGCGTCTGTATTTATAGTGCTGATATTTACAAGTGAATGCTGGGGAGGTGGAGGAAACGTTTGACCCGGCTGCTGCGGCAGGATTTAGGTGGTTTCGACCTCCGATTGGAGGGAAAGACAGACGCGATGTGAAGGAACGATAACCGAGGACCACACAAACAGAGCCCGACTGTACAGTGGGAAGGCAATGGTCTGTAACACACACTTAAACAAACGGCGGTCTGTTGCAATCACAGAACGGGGCAATTATTTGAGGGCTGGGACACATTAGAGAATATTAGAGGCTTTTTATCACTGAGGGTCTAAGAGATGGATGGAGTCTGAGCAAATCATTCCCAGCCATTTTCAATTCATGACCCGGATCTGAAATGTGTTTGGGTTGGTAACGTGTAATCTGGTTTATGTAAACACACTCTCAGAAATAAAGGTAGAAAAGCTGTCACTGGAGCGGTACCTTTTCAAAAGTTGGTCAAATATGTACCTCACTTCTTCAAAAAGCTAATTTCTCATGGATTGCGTGATTGCATTTTGTTCCCACTATGGCAGTGAATCCTTCATAATTTAATGATTCTACTTATAGGTTCTTTTTTTGTATACTTTTCCTTTTCTCCCAAAATGCACACTATGGATGTTAAAAACACACAAAATCCAACTCGTTTCAAGTTTTGGAGGTAGTGTCTGAACGTGATTGACACAACGTGAGGTTGTATTTATTTTCCAACGAACATCTGGTACTCCTGATGTGTGCAAGGAAATCCTGGTGTGCAAGGACACTTTACTTTGAGGGCCAATTCAGGCTGCAATGCTTAGTAGCGTGCATTTTATAAAGCACACATTTTTAATTTGATGTCTTATTCTGCATGAGATTTGATCTGTTGAGCTTAATAACTACCATATTAACTACCAATAAGCTTAATTTTTTTAGATGAATTGAGAGTCAGTGTGTGTTTCCTAATCGAAAGTGAAGATTTACATTTCTTTGTTAAACAGTGATTTTGTAAACATCTCTTCTGCTCACCAAGCAATTTATTCAGCATTTGTTGGATCCAAAATATAGCAAAAACATTAAACTACATAGTGTTAAAATAATGTTTTCAAACTGAATGTATTTTAAAAATTAATTTATTCCTATGTTTTCAAACCTGACATTTCAGCATCATTACACCAGTCTTCAGAAATCATAATAAAAATGATGTTAGTATTATTATTATTACTATGTTGAAAACAGCTGACTAGATTTTTTTCATGTTTCTTTAATAAATAGAAATTTTATCTGAAACAGAAATCTTTTGTAACATTATAAATGTTTGTGCAAACACTTTTTTGGATCAATGTAATGCATCCTTCTCCATCATGAACCGTTACAGTGTTACAAAAGCTTTTTGTTTCAGATAAATTAAGGTTTTTTTAATATATTTTTATTCTCTGTTTCTCGAGCAGTAAATTATTATGATTTCTGAAGATCATGTGACACTGAAGACTGAAGTAATGATGCTGAAAATAAAAGTAACAAGTAAAAACATGTCAGCATTGTACTATTTTTGCTGTACTTTGGATCAAATGCAGGATCGGTGAGCAGAAGAGAACCGAACCTCAAATAAATAAATAAATCTTACTGTTCAAAACTTCTGAATTTCAGGAGAAACACCTCTCAAGCAGCTAGATCATGTATAAAACAATTAAGCAAGTTATTAAACACTGCTGATGTAAAGCTAGATTTAAAACATTGAATATTATTATTGTTTTCATGTTTATTAGTTTTTATTTATATAATGCAGGGATTCCAAAATATTTAGAAATATTATATGTTGACTGTAATTATTTTTATACCAGTGAGGTACCTCTACGTTAAGATTAAAACAGGTCTGATCTAAATATAGTCAGAACCAGTTCCGCTGATAACTGTATATTTGATTAGGTAATCAATGTGTAAGGAACCTGCCCAGCTCCATCTTCAGACGTACCTTCTGGATCTCCAGAGCTCTTTTGTTGATGGCTTGAGTACGATGATCTTCAGGTTTGGGCTGATCCGGCTCTTCTCCCAAACCAGGAATCTCATCCAGATCAGAGAAAAATATCTGCAGAAGAAGAGACTGGTTCAAAGGCGGGAAACAAATGATCGCGTTCCAGAACACATTCACAATAAATGAGTTCTGAAAAAATATAAAAAGTAATATTGTTCTTGCTTTTAATTAGTATCATTTTTCTTCCCCGACTGGCAGATTCTTGAATAATGTTTCCATAAATCAAGGAAATGTATCTTAATTCAAATATATTTTGATATATATACTGGAAAACACATCAAAAAAACTACTTTTACACATCATTACTTCTTCGTATTTTTTTTTTATTATTATAAGCCTAAATTCACAGATAGTTGGTGTGCCTCTGCTCTGATATTTTTTAACTATTGATTTTTTTTTTAATTGATAATTTTCTATTTGTTTACATTTTGGGAAGAGAAAACCAATATAACAGACACTAACATCTATCTATCTATCTAATCCAGTTATCCATCTTTATTCCAGTTGAATATCCTATATAGACATACATCTATTTCATGTCGACTGGTGTTTAGATTCTCTCCCTCTGAACATTTATTTGTATTATTTCTGAGTTTATGAAGAGTGAGTTTGTTAAAAGCAGCAGATACAAAGGTTTTTCTACCGAACGAGAGAATATGACAGGGCTTCCAGCTCTTCATCTTAATGAACATGTTGTTGTAGCTCAGTGTGTTGGATCAGATCAGGAGAGATGGATACCTTGCTGGCTGATGCAGATCCTTCAGAGAGATCCTTGTGTTCGTCTGCAGAGACAGAGAAGAGCATCATTCCAGTCCAGAGCCAACATCACAGGGTTATTTCTGTTTGGATTTACAGAATGAGCAATGAGGTTTGCTTCTGACTGCTCTGCTGTTTGTCTGAATAATGGAAGACAGGGAGCGGTATGAGTGTTATTTATTAAATCATTAGCTAAACATCAAATATTAAAGTCGTGTATTTATTTGTCTGCGTGGAAACGGTTTCAACAAGCCAAATTAAAACCAGGAAACGATTTTTATTATATTTATTAAATGACTTGGCCTGATGAATGGTCAAGGGTCACAGATTTCAATATACACTCATTTATTTAAAACATCATTGTCTGTAAATGTAAATTCATTTGTGTATATATATATATATATATATTTTTTTTTTTTTTAATTTATGAATTTTAATTCTTTATTCTTATTTATATATTTAGTTTTTTGAAAATGCATACATTTTGAAGGGTTTTTTATTAAATTTTATAAACTTATTGAATTCAAAGTAATTTAGAGTTATCAAAACTGCATAATTGTATTTGAATGGCTAATAGTAAATTTTTTAATTTGGGCTTAATTTGTGTTTTAAATAATTTTTAATAACAATAATAATAATAATTAAACAATCTCAATTCAATTTAGTTTGTTTTGTTTCCCACTGTAATCATTAAAAAGTAATGAATTTTTCCGTAGAGATGAAGGTAATTTGCGTTCCTCTGCTCTGAAGGTTGAAGGTTTGGTTCATTAGCGGCCCGGTCTGACAGAAGAAAGGCTCCTGTTTGCTTCTGCTTTTATTGTGTCTGTAAAAGTGAGGCCGAATGAGTGATGACGGGAACAAAACACAGGCCTGTTGTGAGCCGACCCTCTTAACACCAAATAAATAATGACTCTAAAGTTCACAGGCTAAAAAAAGAGCCTGGAGCGGGCGACGCATGTGTCCAATTAAACCCAACCTGAAGCTCTGAAGCTGCCGAGTAAAACACAACGACACCTTCTGCCTGCTTTAGGTGAATCAAAACCTATTCTGAGTCCTCAGGATCATTTCCATCAATCTATAAAAGCCTTCTTCAGCTCAGTAGAATTCATTCATTCATAAATCAGGCTCCTGGTTTGTTTCTGTGCAACAGCTGCAGCTCCGTATTAATAATAATAATAGTGATGAAGTACTATTTATTTCCATGGACTGGTTCTTACAGACAGATTGTTCCTCCGCTGGAAGACCTATGACCCCAATTTTAATTGATTTTAAAATAAGTACTAAAGAAATTTCACTTAAACTGAAACAATGTTACTTTAGCTCTATTAATATAGCAATATAGTTATTATTTTGTAATAAATTAAAACAGTGTTATATATAATATACAACCATAGTTTATCACCGATATTAAGATTTTCTAGATTCACTTTTATTTTAAACTAAACAATAATTCTAACTGTAGTTGAAATAGCTTAATTAACTACACAATAATTCATTAAATATTGTGTTTCGTTAATACACTCATTTTATTTTAAGTCTTTATTCATTTAAATTAAAAAAACAATAATTATACAATAATAATGAAAGTGTTATTTCAGTTTCTTTGATTTACTGTTATAGTTTGTATTAATAATTTGAATTATTTTATATTTTCTGTTTATTTCTAATTAATTACTTTCTTACACATTTTATTTATCTTAAGTTAGTTTCAGTAATAACCTATTATAGTTGCTATTAATATTTCAATTTGTTTTTATATATGTTTTAAACAAAATAATAAATCACTTACTTTTTAGTTTAACAGTGTATTTGCATTTATTTTCATTTAAATATTTTTATTTTGATGCATTTGTAATTTTTATACATGCCTAATTTTTTTTAAATTAATTTTTATTTAATTTTTAGCCGTTTTAAAACTAAGGTTATTGCAAACGTTCAATATAAAATAAAATGAAATATCTCTTTTTATATTTTATTTCATTGAACATTTCATTATAATTAATAACTGAAGAGGGATCTGACGAGTTTCTGAACCTGTGGAGTAGCATGAAGTGTATGGAGCAGCGATGTGGTTTTTTAGAGAGTGTCCCGCTGATGATGATGTTTCTGGAGGTCATCACAGTCCTGCTCTTCAAGCTTTACACGATCAACCCTGATTACACACAACGCTTCATTAGCGTCTCAAACCACCTCAGCTTTCATATCTGTGAATATTGATATGCAGCTCACCGTTTCTGCAGATTCATGATGGCCTGCAGGAGCGCGTCCTCTCCACCTCCCCTGGATGACCTCTGACCTCTGACCCCAGGCTGGGAGGAAACAGCGCCACCAATCCTGAACAAGCAGAAATCACAGAGTGAGTGTTTCAAGAGATCTCTTAAAAACATGCATATTAAATTGAATCTGTTTCAGTTTTCTAAGACTTTAGGCCTAAGATAGAAAGCAACAGTATGCTTGATTTAAATAAACGCAAGTAAACAATGTAAAAACGTCATTGATAATTACAGTAAAAGAACGGTAGCTGAATCAAACACTCACAGCAGGTTCATCCAAATAGGCATTAAAAATATACAATAACAAAAACTGTCAGAAAGAGACTGGAAAATTGTCATAAAAAATATATTATGACAACATTATTTTGAATTATTATTAAGTGTGGGGGGGTTATTTTAGTGTAACCCCTAATATAAATTCTTCATTACAGTTAACTATAATAACCCTTCTCCAGATTAGTTTTCTTAGTAAATACATCTGTGTCACTCATCAGAAGTGATCCTGAATCAGTGAGTAAGAGTATAAGCGGTCGCTGGTTAAAGCAGGAGAAATCCTTCTCAAGCTCTAATTGAATTGTTTGTTTTAGGCTGGAGTCTGCCAGGCTCTGAGACGCTGACCCCTGACCTCTGACCTCTGTGTGGTTTGGGCAGACGTGCTGGACGAGACACAGATGTGGCGTCTCTGGATCAGGTTCTCGGTCTGTATTTGGTCTTGTTCAGAAAACACTCTAGATCTGTGCTTCTCAAACAGTTCTGCCTCAAGATCCAGATGCATTCTTTGTATTTTATGTGTGTGTGTGTGGATGAATCAGGAGACTTCAAACAGGATGTGGATGTCGTGGCTCTGCAGGGAGTCTCTCTCACACACACATTAAAGCAAACGTCAGGCTCTTTACACACAGCAGGACGGACAACTGCTCGGGTCCGAGCGCCGCGGGGAGCCACAAACAGCCAGACGCATAAACACTCCCAAAACACCCAAACCCTCACTCCTGAACTCATGACAAATAAATAAATAGTCTAAAATAATCACATTAAACCAATAAAAGATGCGCACATTTCGGCAGATTTTGAGAATATTGTTAGTGTAAAATAAAACCGTTACAATTAATTGAATTAAATAATACTTAATAAAATGTATTACATTTTTTTATTATTATTATTATTATTTATTGTAATATGGTTATTATACTGTTGCAATCAATTACAATAATAAATTATATGTATACCTTTATTATATAATTGGAGTTAGAACAGTAATATAATAACAGTAAATAAATATACCGCAATGTGCTAGGTTCACTTTACTTACACATCATTTTCTAAATTTCTGTAGAGCTAAACTTTGATTTATAGCATTAAAATCTAAATCTGGGGAATTTAGTGTTTGAATGAAAATATTCGAATCACCTTTTTTTTCTGAATAATTAACATTTATTAATTAACAGGAATATATTTATTATTGTAATTGTTATTGTAATAAATCTGTTTGTTTTCAAGTAGACATAAAACAATCTTATAATAAATAAAGTTAATAAAAAATAATTGATACATTTGCTTAATATTTTTTACAAGTACCACATCTTTCTCATCGAATATATTTTGCTTATTTATATGAACAATACACTCAGAGCTGGCTATTATAGTAGTACAAACTAACGAGAATCATTGAGGAAAAAATGGGAATGCGTCATGAAATAATTTTACAGGCTTTACAGGCTCCATACTCTTTAAACTTACTGTATTTTTTCTTTTGCTGTGCCTTTTATTATTATTTTTTAATGAGATTCAGTCATTATGTTTCCCTCTTTTCTTCTGTGCAATGATTAGACATCCACACACAAACCATCAGAGCAGTCACGACCGCATCACAACTGGAAACACCTGCAATTACCACAATGAGTCAACAGAGGTTAAACCAGAATTATGAGCGCAGGAGATTGAAATGACCATTAGAAGCAGCAGGAGTCTTTGAAGGTTCACAGGACACCGGCAGCCGAATCCTGGCAGGACGCCATTTTGGCTCATTATCCGCCATTTATCATCCATCACAACCCAAGATAGGAGCATGTCGTTTTAGGATGCATGTGAATCATTCCACAATATCCCACTGGCAAATGAATCATTGGAATCGGTTCCCAAAAAGCACTGTTAAACGACGTGATGTTTGGCTCTCAGTGTTTGTGAGGTCTGGACTGAATCCATGCCCCAAACCCCTGACCATCTGATAAACACACACTGAGCGTGTACCGCAGTAAACTCACACGTAACACACAGAGACCAGAAGAAACAAGATCTTCATGTTCAAATCCACATTAAATATTTTTTATAAGTCCTGTGTTAAACCCCGCCCCCTCAAATGAATAGAACTAGGCCCCACCTTACTCTCCGCCCATTCAAGATCACGCTTATCTGCTTCTACATTTGAGTGCCACACCCACATTTCAACATCCAATCAACAACCCATGTATATAACTTTAAACTCCACCCCTTCAAACTCACAGAAATAAGCCCCGCCTTAAACTCCATCCCTTCAGGCTCATATTAATATAGGCTCTGCCCGAAACTCCGCCTCTAGAAGCTTTGTTCCCGAACAGGGTTTAAGACTAGTCCTAGATTAAAATAAATGTTAAGAGCGGTCTAAACTGGAAAAGGCGTGCACTGAGATATCTTAAAATACATCATTGCCGTTGTTTGGTCTTAAAATGCTCAGATAATGCATTTCTGTAAGACATGTTTCTAAATATTCTTACACGTCCTAAATTATTAAAGGTCTAGTCCTGGTTTAATCTAATCCCTAACCAGGAAACCGGCCCTTAAAGTCACACTTCACACTCCGCCCCTTAGAGCTCATAAATCTAGGCTCCGCCTTACTGTCCACCCCTCATATATTGAAGCCCACCTTAAAACATTCACTGAGTGCCAAACCCACATATCAACATCCAATCAACAACGGACTCAAACTCCACCCCTTCAAGCTCATTTAGTTAAACCCCACCTTTCAGTTTCTCACTCATTCACCTCCACTTTCCAGATCTTAACTTAACGGTCAACAACCGAGAGTTAAGTCAAGCTCATTTAAGTGCGACCCTAAAGCCTTTTTGAGCTTTCATTTCTGTCAGATGTACGCTTTCAGACACACTTCACATCACATTTCAGTGTTGCTTTTCTCCGCCTCATGTCGTGACCCTTATGAGTTTCTAAGAAGCCATTTCCAGTTTAAACAGCGCAGCACAGCGCTCTACTGACACCTGCAGGACATCATCACCCTGAGCTTACAGATACTGAATATCAAATATAAAAATACATATAGTACACCTACTGTTCTTCACATTGTTCATTTTGTTTAACACTGCTTTAGCTATATTGTTAACATCTCTCTGCATGCTGATGGTCAGAAGTCATAAGAGCCGCTTCGTTTCTGCTGGACGATCCTCTCGCTGTGTGTTACTGAAATACAGCACCTCTCGCTGGAAGAAACACAGGCGCACACTAGAACTACAACTGAATCAATAAATAAAAATGGAAATAAATGTATTTTGGATTTTGTGCTGTAGCAACTGATTGCTTGGTGAAAGTGTCTCTATATAAATATGCTAGATAATAAAAGGCAGGGTAATTGTAATTAACTGATGATTAAAAACAGTAAAAAAAAAAAAAGAAATTACATATATATATAAAATATTATATTATTATTATTATTATAAATTAGAAATAAATTAGAAACTGAAATAGGTTTAAGTAAAAGCACTAAAATCACTTAAATTATAAATTAAAACCGAAACAAAAAAAGCAAAAATGAAACATAAACCAAAATACAATAAGCAAAAACTGATAAAACTGACAAAATATAATATATTAAATAAAAATATTAAAGAAAGCATATAATATAAAAATTTGTGTTGGACAATGATTCATGGCAATTAATTACATCCAAAATAAAGACATTTGTTAATATATGTGTGTGCTGCGTATATGTAGTATGTATATATAAAAGACAGTAAAAAATGTTACGTTTATATATAAATAATATGAATTTAAATATATGCATGTTTTCTAAACATGTACCATATGTGTGCCTTTCTATATAAATAGTTCACACACATATATTATACGAACAAACACTATTGCTTTGGATGTGATTAATCACGAATAAACATATAAAATACAGAAAAAACGAAAAAGTTTTAAATATCTAATTATGAAATACAAAAAAATATAAAAAATT
>JAUMHI010000074.1:764535-789410 GCA_032359435.1 Enteromius unitaeniatus
AATAAACATATAAAATACAGAAAAAACGAAAAAGTTTTAAATATCTAATTATGAAATACAAAAAAATATAAAAAATTTTAAACTGGAAATATAAAACGAAGACAATAAAAAATATAAATAAAACTATAATAGTATTTAACAATAATAAAATAACATTGATTAGAGTGATTAATGAAAATTACAATACAATAAAAGATTACGAAGACAGAATAATCAAATTCTTAGAATTCTATAGTTGTGCGGTTACTTGCAGGTGTGCTGAGATATATAATAATCTTATCTGTATATATATAAATATCTTATTGGCCTCATCAGAAAAAGACACCTCAACCCGCATATATGCAGGAGCGGACACCAGGGGGTTCAGTCCGAGTTTCAATATATTTGCAGCAGTATCTAGTGATTATTAACACATCGTGTGCATTGATTGTGTATTGATAACTACGCTGAGTTGTATATAGAGTGAATGTGTGTTGTTATGATCTTACTGGTGGAGCTGATGGAGCTGTCTGATGCCCAGATCTCTGTACTTCACTGAAACACACACTCACTCCATACTCACTGATGAATGATCTGATTCCTCTTACTCTGCAGCTTGATCTACAAAAGAAAAGACTCTATTTGAATTTCATGTTTTATATATTTAACATAATACAGAGACACACAGTTTTCCTGCATTAACCTTACTATGGTGAATTCAATATACAATAAAAGCTAAGTTCATGTAAAGCGTGCCACGTCTGACAGTCAACACCATGTAAAGGGCCACACTTCGTGCACTCAGCATCATTTGGTCTATGATGAAATGTAATTAGATGATTACTGACACGTGCACTGTGTTATTATTTCCTCTTTAAAGTTTGCAACTTCATGCATTTACTCTATACGAGCTTACTTCATGCATATACACTGTTATGTCAGTTTTAATATTGTTTTAAAACTGGTCAATTAATGCTAATTAATCTTAACCTCGTGCACCTCGCGCTCTTCTTCAGAAACACGAGATTATTGAGAATCAGCCAATCACTGTCGCCCTCTGCAGGATCAGGGGGATTTAGCGTTGAAAGGGGAACAATATATGTACAATATTTATATATGAAAAAATATCGTTCATTATCGTTCAAATTGTAGTTACAATTTCTTAAAGTAGGCCTGTTTCTTAAAGTAGGGCAAGTTGAGCCCTTCTGTGTTTCAATGATTATATTCTTCTGTAATTCATTCGATTAAAAATGATTAAAATGATTTTTAAAGAAAATCTCTTATGTATTAATCAGCTTATAGTCTTTTTTGTGCTTGTAAAATTGTTTGCTGTTCCTCGAGTTGTTTCTTTAATCGTGTTTGTTGCACGCAATGTCTTTTTCCTTCACCAGTCATGTAGGTCTAAACGTACAAAGGTTTTTTTTATTATTAAATATTTATCTTGTGAGACATGGGCTGTGATTGATCCTTAACAACATATTTTAATATTTTTGAATCAAACACACACACATATGTAGCATTTGAACCAATCAGGCCAACTATTTCTTACATTTAACTAATAATCTTTCACTAGTTCGGACTTGTGTTTGGCCTGCCGTCCGAGGAGAGGGCCAGGAGCTTGGCGAACTGGGATCGTGGTGGGTGTAATAGCTCCACCTTTTGTGTTCCTTTGCAATGGGTGTGAAGTGTGAGGAGTGGTCCACACGGTGGATGCAGGACTCCTGGTTTTGGTCCATTAACCGCAACAGCGACTACAAAATACCATCTCCGGCTGGAGCCGTCCACGCGGTGGGTGTAATAGCTCCACCTTTTGTGGTTCGATGCTGCGGTAATGTGCTTCCCTAACAGGAGCGACCAACGCAGTGGGGTGCAACGCTCTTGTTCGGGATGTCCACAGGTTTTGTAGCGAGGGGGCTTCAACCGTCTCTGCCTGAAGCCGCCCACGTGGTGGCTGCAATGGTTTCGACTTTTGCAGCCCGCTAACTGATACCTGAGGCGGGTAGTAGTGAAGCCTCTGTGAAGGTGGGTAGCTGGGAAGCTTGGGTGGGTGGAGGCGGTAAAGAAAGGAGGCTTCTGAGGCGATAAATGGGTGGATAGGCCTCGGGAGAGGCGAGTTAGTAGAGAAGCAAAATGGTGGGGAAGCCTCGGTGGAGGTAGTAAAACAATGCCCAGCAGCGGATTCATTAAGATATTGCTGGGGATTGGAGGGGAATTGGCCGCTGGGGTGGAATAAATAGGCCGCTGGTTTGAGGATGAGGAAAACTTTGAATTTAATAGATTTAATTAAATTAGAAAGCTAGTTCTCCACAGACTAAGGAATCATCAGGTTTATTTTCTTCTTTTTTTAATAAGACAATGATTATGGTATTTTTTATTTTTTTACATCCTTACATTTACACATTAAAGAAATATTACACAAATTGCACAGTTTACAACTGCGCTCGCGAGAGCACAAACACAAACTCCGAAAGCACAAATCCGTTTTGTAGAGACCACAGAGAGCAGGATCATTCAACGTAAAATATTTGTCAAATGCAAGATATTACATTACTCTATTACATCCCTTGTTTTTAAAAACAACAGTCTTATGCCAAAAACCATACTCCACACAGGTGCGTGTGCACCCGCTTTAATCGACGTAGCATCACGTGTCTTTGAATTCTGAAGAGCGTGCGTAAAGCTCATTAACGTAACCGTCAGTTTTGTTTTGTTTTGTTTTTCTCTTTCACGTATTGGATCGACAGTCTGAGGAGAAGTCAACATGCTTAGTGTTAGCAAACTAAATCCGGTTTAACACGTTAAACAATTGACATGAACTCATCTGATTATTGAAGCCCATTTCTGCCATGTCTGATTTATGACATAGTTAGGTCAAAATAATCATAAACCAAATCGAAATGATGACATAAAAAGGCATGGTTATGAGATCATCAATTATGAGATCGAAACAAATAAATTTTTGCCTTTATATCTCAATTTTACTTGTTATAGCCTAATTACAGTTTAAACTCTATGTCAAGTTCAGTATTTTTTACTTTTATCTCATGATTATGACATCATAACTGTGTTATAATTCTGACCTTTTCTGTTTGACTCACTGAAGCCTTTTTTTTGTAAGTGGCAGAAATGGCCTCCACAAACCAATGGGTTATGAAGCCACAGTAACTCTAGCAGCGACATTAACTCATGCATGGTGAAATCTTGCCGACGAATTCCACTCATTACAACACCAATCCAGCAGGAATGGATAACCGAGCTTTCTCACCCAAATTTATGTTGATATTTGTGACTGAACCTTAATATATGTTGGGGACATTCGGGTTTGCATTTTTTGCACAGAGTATGTTTCCGGCCTCAAACGTGGTCTTAAATACAGTAGCTGTAAGAGAAATTGGACAATAGTGTGGCATGCTACAGTGATTACATTCACTTTTGCAGGACGCAACAAACAACCTTCTTACCGCCTCTTTCCGAGCATTAGTGGTTAGGACAGTACCCAAGTATACTTATCAGAACATAAAAACATAGCTTAACATCTCTTGTGATATTGCACCATGGTAATGGTTTCTTGCAATAGGCTATGACTGATATATAGACATAGATATCTGTAACAGCACACTGAGTAAACAGCTTCTGGAGACACATTCCCTGCACATAATCAGCAATGTTGACTGTGTAAACGTACTATATAGTTTATACTAAAGCTTTGAGCTTTTTGCCGTTACGTGTCCTTGTTTTTCTGTGAACTTTACTGCTATAAAGTTGCATGTTAATCTACTAATGACAGTTTAAAGGGTAATAATCCACAGCTGAGGATGTTTATGATAAATTAGCACCTAAATTAAATCTAGGTTATTAAACAGAAAGGATATTATGGCCAACTAAACATGTGACTCCAAACAGCACAATGGAACACCAAAAATATACTTGAATTTCACAATAAAAAAAATCAGCATATGTAAAACACAATATATATTAAAAAAAGCCATTTACCAAAAAAACTAAAAATATATTTTCAAGTCCTGATTTGGTTGCACATAACACTGATAAAATTAAAAAAAGGTGGCGAATAAAACAAACACAAAAATCTGACTTTTCATCCCTTATCATCCTTTAGCTTTTTCATCTGAATGGAAAATGTGTTCCTAGAACCAAAAAAAAGCAAGTAACATGGGTTAAAGCACATTAAACCCATTTTTGCATAAAGAAAACCGAGATCGTTTGCTTTATGCAAAAAAACGGGATGAAATGAGACCTAAATCATGTGAGTTTTTGTCAGACTCGTCCATAAGAAACAACATACAGACAGATTCACGCGCTCTAGTTTTCAATCTGCAACACAAAAAGACCTTATTTTCACACGGTTCAAACAGCAGCACAAGGATTTCAGCTATTTACACGACTCGTTCGACCCTTATCAATAATATAATATTATTTTACATATTTAGCACTTTATCAAAGATTTTAATCATAGAGTGAAAACAAAATGGTAGCAATACGGCATGCAGTCAGTCGAAGTGCCTTGACTTCTCATTGGCTCAGTTCTGTAAACATGAAAATGGACATTGCGTGTTGATTAAAAACCGCTCTTTCCCTGTTCACGTATTCTAGTTGTGAAAAACAGACCGGTCCAGCAGGTCCGTTACAGTCAGTAGGTCGTTCACCAGCATCGTTTTTAGTACCTTCCTTACATTTTGTTCACTGGAAGTGCGAGCAATTGATGGTTGATTTCCAAGCGTGTTCTCTTGTTATTCGGACATCTATTGGTGTTTCTGCTTTACCAGCTCTGGCTAATCTTGGACAGCATCGTCGTCACACCATAAATTCATTACTCCCATACAGCACCAAAGGCTGAGAAGAAGCAAAGTCATGCTCTCTTCTCCGGCCGCCGCTGACACCTTCTCCCGGCTCGCGGGGCTTTGGCGGGCAGCTTCGGTTGGCTCTGGGCCGCGGATGTGTTTTCTCGGAGCTGGAGGCACATCGGGTGGTCAGGGAAGCCTGTTCGGAGTCCTCCTGGTCGGGGAGAATGTGCAAGTCCCCGGGAGAGCCGGATGAAAACAACGGCCCGGAAGAGGATGAGCGAAAGCGGTAGTGAGGCGTGGACGACACAGAGGATAGCGAGGCTACGGCCGAGTCCACCGAGTCCAGAGATTCAGGTTGACGCCGTAAACCACGTCTGCTTTTGGACTCGGACTTCCTCCAGCGTGACGCAGATGCTGCGCCGGGGCTTTTTTCTGCAAAGAAGACATAGGACACTTCAATTAACTTTTTATGTGAACTATCCCTTTAAAGAGTCTTGCAAACAAATTTAAAATTAAAATTACCCCATTGATCAGATGCGGCTCCTTCCGACTCCATAAGGTTTTCTGAGCTGTCTGCTGTTCCGATAGATGCTTCCGACTCCAGCATCTCGTCATCAGATGCTCTGGGATCCAGAGCCAGCATCTCATAGGTCAGCTCTTCCCTAAAGTCAAGCGATAATGAAAGTAAGACACCTAGACAATAAATGTGACCCAGGACCACAAAACCAGTTGTAAGAGTCAATCTATACATTATCTGAAAGACGAATGAATAAGCTTGGTGCATGGTTTGTTAGAATAAATAATATTCCAAAATCTGGAATCGGAGGGTGCAAAAAAATCTAGATATTGAGAAAATCCCCTTTAAAGTTGTCGGAGATTTGACCCGTACAATGTGTTTTTGGCTACTGCTACAACTATACCCGTGCTACTTAATGACTGCTTTTGTCATTCAGGATCACAAATGATGATAGTCATGACACAGAAAGTCTCACTAACTTCTCTTTCTGCAGGTTTTCTATCTGCTGAGTCAGAACTTTCTCCTCCTGCTGCATGGCTGCTTGCTGCTGCTCACTCAGCCCAGGCTCCGCCCCCTCCTCACCTGGCTCCTCCCTCTCGGCTGCCCGAGGGCTTAAGGGCGGTGAGGGTGTGTGATGGCTGCTTTTGCGTAAACGCGCCTTACCCTGGAGAAAACAACAGACCGGGGCACAAGAAACAAGTATTCAGTGAGTAAAGATGGAGTCATGCTAGACTTCATGAAATCACTTCAGCACATAAAAGTTTGGAATAATTAAGATTTTTTAAATATAAAAAAAAAAAACATGCTGACCTACACTACATTTAGTTGATTGCAATGCAGTAAATTACAATTATTACAATATTATTGTTGTATTTTTAATCAAATAAATGCACAGAGAGAAAGAGAAAAACACTTTAAAAAATCATAAATATTCCAAACTTTTGACCGGTATTGTTTAGAAAACAGGATATGAGTTTTTAAAAACAAATAATAATCTATTAAAATGGATGAAATATTACTTTTCATATAAGAAATCTTAAGAGATTATAATTAGTAGAAACTAAAGCTTCAGTATCTAAGTGGAAAGCATTGTACAGTAGGTGGGTTGGAATTACTATTTAAATGTAATGAAATTATTATTATTAAACGCATTTATTATTATATGACCTTATTATGCATATGTAATTGTAGCCTAAATAATAAATACTATAAAATGTGATTGTTTAGCAAAAAAAGACCAGAATTACAAATGTAGCTACATTAAACTATCAGTGTAATATTACATATAAAAATAGACAATTCTAAAATTGTAATATAAAAAAATCATGAAAATCAATTTTAATTTAAAATATACATTTACAGCTTAAATTAAACTAACTCATATGAATTATTAAAAAAACAAAAACATTAATAAAAAACTATCAATGTAACAATAAATAAACAAAAAAGTGAAAAAACTAATGAAATATCAGTTTTCAGATGAGTTTATAATTTTTTATCTACGAGAAAGGCATTGTTGGTAATTTGGCATCACCACTTACAGTTACAGTTAAATATATATATATATATATATAGTTTTTTTTTTTTTCCAATTATACACATATTTTATTTTATTTATTTATTTTTGTAATTCTTTATAATCACTTCACTGGCTTGTGTTTGCATGTGAACAAATAAGTCTAGCACAACTGCAGCTTAACAGGAGACAGACAGCACTGCGACGTCCTAAAGACACACACACAGAGTCACTGAGCGTTACCTTTTTCACTGCGTTTGGCTGTGTAATAACGCAGCGAGAAGCAAATGCAGGAGAAATGAAAGAAGAGGAAATGTTAGTGATCCAGCAGCACGCCGCATGCGTAGTTAACACAAAACAAACAGAAAATGAGCAGGACGTGACATCTGGACGCTCCTCACATCCAATCACACAACAGCATATCAGAATGAGCTGGAACGTCCTCAACAGGCGCAAATAAACACATCATCAGACCACGGATGGCTAACGACGCTACACGGACACGCACTCGCCGGCTGGCGTGGATACATACCGGCGTGGCAGTTCTTGTAATGCCAATAAACCTAACCGCAATTAGTACTGGCTTCTGGAGGAGGAGGATGAGGAGAAGAGGACAGGGGAGGAGTGAAGGGAAGAAAACAGGATTAGTGGAATGTCTATCCGGAAACAGAACAGGGCATGAAGATGTGTGACACTTTCCATGAACGAGGGACAAAATAAGATTGTTCACCAGAAAGGGTCAAATCTATGTTTGATTAAAAAAAATTATACTTTTATGGGAATTTTCCAAATGTTTTACAATCATGCATCCCAGAATTTGGGACATGATTTAGTACAGTTTAAAACACTAGCAATTAACATTAAACACAAAAATAAACATAAAATAACTATCTAAATAATAAAAAAGATTAATGCGATTACAAAATTTGTTATAAAAGATTAATATAAAATGTAAAATGTGAATGTTTAAAAGAAAGAAATTACAAAAAGAAATCATTTACATACAATGAATTAAGATGTCAATCTAACAATAAATAAACAATTACAAATAAAAAAACAACTTTATTTATAAATATTATATATATATATTTGAAATGTATATTTATAGTCTAAATTAAGATATCAAATGCAAATTATGATTACAGATTTAGCCTATATATATATATATATACACATACACATACAGAGCATTTATATTTATAGCATAAATGCACATTCATGGAAAGTGTGGTTTCTCGAAGGGGGCGGGGTTTAAACGGGAGGTGTGTGTGCAAGGTCAGTGTGCAAGGTCAGGGTCAGGGTCAGTCTGGGGCTCTGAGGGCTACTTTCACTCACCATCGAGCGTCGGATGTGCGTCAGTCGACTCTTGGCTTTGTTCTCAGCAAACTCCAGTGTGTTGATGTCCTTCAGACGGGCTTTATATTTCCTCATCTGCTCACAGATGATCAGCTCAACACACCTGAGAAGAGAGAGGTGAAACACAAGCATTCAAAATTATATTGGACATGCTACAGTAGGGTTCTGCTGAATTACGAGCTTCCATCTTACAATTTTAATCTTCCTTTTTTTTCTTAAAATTTACTTCTGATTTTACTTACAATTTTGTAAATGCAGAATTTTGATGCACTTTATGTCTCACAGTTCTGACCTTTTTCTCTCTGAAATCTGAGTTTACATCTCACCATTCAATTTTTTGTTCTGCCACAACATAAAAGCATAGGGGAGAATTGTTGTAGCGTGTCTTACGCGGTGGTCTTGCTGATGTCCCGGACGCTCTGTAACGGGTCGGTGGTATCGGGACAGCGCAGTATGCAGGGTGCAAACACGATGGCCAGTGCGTTCGCAGACATGCGGTTTGTCTCCTCCTGGAATGAGATCCTGAAACATATCAACATAAACTTAACCGTGGTAAAATAACTGCAAGCTTTCTGCTGTTGCTGCAGGCACTGAGTAAAAGCATCCAGACTATTGTCTCACCGGACCAGGTGGAATATGAGTCTCTCCAGTGTGCTCAGGTGAGTTCGGCTGAGCTGATCGATGACCGAATAAACCCCCTGAACCACCTCACGCTTATCCTGCAGACCTACACCAGCCAATACAAAACACACACTCCATTATATTCACCTAAATCAGTCAAAATATGAGTATTTTGCAGAAAAAGTTAATGAATAGGATTCACAACAAACTAGGGAAAGGGATAGTTGACGGTAGCCATTGACTACCATAATTTTTTTTTCTATTTTTTTCTACCTCAACTGAGTGGTTACCAACATTCTTCATAATAGCTGCTTTTGTGTTTAGCAGAAGAAAGAAACTCATACAGATTTGGAAAAAACGTGGGTGAGTGACAACGACAAAATACGTATTAATGCTTTTACCCATAGCCCTGAGAAACTCCTCGTAAAGTTCAAAGGTCATGAGGGGGTTGGGAAGATCACGCAGCCACTGCTTCAGCACACTGGCAATCACATGGATGTTGTAGTCATCTAAATTCACGCTGTTGGCATCTGCGATGAAGGCAAACAAGTCAGTGAGAGTTGTTACTTGACTAAATGTTACCATTAACAGACATATAACTCACCAGTGTCTAGTCCCTGCTTGAGTTCTTTGATTTTATTGGTGGATCCAGACTTCCTGTAGATGCCCTCAGTGTACAGGCCATGCATCTCGATGTAGTTGATCAGCTTCTCCACCACCAGAGGGACCGCTCTCTCATCACTCGTTAAACGAGACAACTCTACCCCAAACTGCCGTGAAGACAGCTCGGGGTCAAACTGAGCACACACACACACACACACATACATAGAGACATACACAAATGAATTACATGAAAAAATGAATGACTGTAATGAAGTTTGAAGCACAACAATGATTCACATACAACTGGTGACTGCACAGAATGACAACCAATCACATGAGAGAGAACACCCTATTAGACACCCTAGCAACTACCTAGAAACACCCTAGCAATGACCCAGAACACTTTAAAAACTCTGTAACAACAATCCAGAACACCCAACAACGGCATGGCAACATCCTAGATACCACATAGCAACACCCTAGTAATGACCCAGAACACTTGCACAACTGCATATAAACAATTCACCCTCGAAACTGCATTGTAACATCCTAGCAACCACACAGCAACACCCTAGTAGAAACCACCCATAATACTTTAGTAACTGCATAGGAATGTCCCAGCAATGACTAGAACACCTTAGCAACCACCCAGAATCCCTAACAACTGCATATCAACTATACAGAACACTCTCACAACTGCATAGTAACATCCTGGCAACCACATAGCAACACCCTAGTAGCAGCCACCCAGAATACTTTAGAAACTGCATTGGAATGTCCTAGCTACTATCTTAACAACCATCCAGAACACTTTGACAATTGCATACCAACCATATTGAACACCCTCACAACCACAGAGTAACATCCTAGCAACAACATAGCACCAGCCTAGTAGCAGCCACCCATAATATAGCAACACCCTAGCAACCACCAGAACACCCTATTAATGGTTAAGAACACCTGGACAACTACATACCAACCATACAGAACACCCTCGCAACCGAATATTAACATCCTAACAACCACATAGCAACACCTTAGTAGCAGCCACCCATAATACTCCAGTAACTGCATAGCAACGCCCTAGCAACCACCAGAACAGACTAGTAATGGCCAAGAACACCTGCATAACTACATACCAACCATATAAATTACCCTTGCAACCGAATAGTAACATCCTAACAACCACATAACAACAACCTAGTACCAACGATTCCAAATATGCATAGCAACACCCGAGAAACCACCCAAGATTAGCCTAGGATCTCCACAGCAATGCCCTAGCAACCTATCAGTCAATCTATCAATCTAGGTACAGTCTTCAAAACCACCCAACTCCAAGTTTTAAAGTGTCTTTAAACAGAAAACCTTCAAACTCCAAGCTATTTAATCTACTACAGGCATTCTCAAGCCAACATCCGAGTGACGAACATTTCAAGTAATGAAGGTTTGAGGCACAAAGATTCTGTGATTTAAAGATGCGTCATATACAACCGATGATCATTTGTCATGAGAGAGAAAACTCAGAGACACAGAAAGGGTTTTTACATTGCTCTTACCTTCTTACTGCATGTGGTGGTCATCTTCAGACAGCACTTCCTGTGACACGCATAGCGACAGACTGAAGAAAACCAGAAACAACAAGCACACGGTCAACGGCGGATCTGAGCACCAGCATCACGTTACTCACTCACATCAACAGGAAAATGAGACATAAGAGGACGCTATCGATCATGTCTAGATGAAAATGGTTACATTTACATGAAAAGAATCTGATTATGCTGCTCTCAAGACTAGCAGACAGACACTTAGTGACTCATATCAAAATACAGGAAAAGAGAAACTCCAGACTATGACATAAGAAATGAAAACGAAGGCATGAAAACGCTCTTGTTTGAGTTCCATTTCTAACTATATACTATATATTAAGAGCATGCTGAAATATAAAAATGGCAGAGCTAAACCCACGTTTGCAGACACACGCTTTGTCCATCATCCAGATGAGAGAGGAACAGAACTCGCAGTAGGTCGGGATGCTGTACTGAGTGGATTTAAAGATGTGACCCATGTGCTCTTCCACCTGCAGAGGGCAGCAGAGTGCTGAAGATGTTAATAGAGTTACCCAGAATTCATAAAGCCTATTACACAAGGCTAATGATGTAAATGGAGTTTAAAACAAGGACTGACGGTGTCTGATTCCTTTTTTCTCCTCTTCTTTCTCTCAGGTTTAGGTGCCTGAAAAACAAACACAACGACTCAGAAGAGTTTTGGAGGACGATGCTTGTTTGTGGAGCAAGAGAGAGATGCTTTACCTTGCTGATGGTTCCGTCCATCGGCTTGTATTCGGTCACAAACTCATCGAGGAAGACTTTGAAGGTGTTGACCCAGACTTTAACCGGCGACTCGCTCCAGTCTCTCTGCTCCAGACGCATGTTCTTCTCCAAGATGTGTTCGAAGAGAGCGTAGAGATCTTTATAACGAATGCTCCTGCCATCATCCATCTGAAGGTGAGACAGGAGGTGAATGAGATGAAATGACATTGTTTCCCGGGTTGCTTTGAAGAACTCTAAAGCTTTGGATTTGAGAAACTCACGGCCAGAGCAGTAGAGTACGAGTTGAAGATGTTGAGGCGAAACTCTTTTAGGGCCTTCTTGAAAACCACATCCACCGGTGTGTCCTTCTGACTGTCTTCAGCTTCCAGATCCCCTATCTATGAAACGGCAGATAAGACCGGTTTAATACACTGACTAATACGACGATTCTTCCAATTTTAAATTAGACCTCCATTAAACATTTTACTGTCAATCATTTAGCTTTCATGAAACAAACTTCTCTATAAATTGTTACCGTAATTACACAATTGCTGCGTAAAAAGTTTCTTTTTTAAGTTGTGCAAAGCCATCCTTTTGTAAATATAAGGTGACTGGTTAAACACATGGGTTATGAACAATTTGCAAAGATATTTGCTCTTAAAAATATTGTTACATTAATTATGGTTAAAATACTAGTTGCAACTATCATAAAAAAAACATTCTTACATAATTTGATTGTCTCAGTTTAACGAACAACAGGTAAAGATATTTTTTTTACTTAAATCAATTTTTATCAAAACTGGACATGGAAGATTAGATTTTGTAAACAATTCAGAAGATTACAAAATAATAGTTTTAAAAGCAATTTAAACAATCATTTGTAAAAGTATATGGTGACAACACGGCTTAACGTTATTACATAAATTATTATTATTCATAAATTATCACAAAATCTTTTTAATGTAAATATGATTCAGTTTACAGAAGAGCAGCTTTATGAACAATTTACACAGAAATGAACCCAAACTATTAAGTAAATTGTGGTGACAATTATAGTCACTCAAAAACATTTGAGCTTAAACAGTGGAAAACTATTGCTTTGACAACTGTCACAAAGCTATTAATACTTCAGAATTAATTTGGAAAACAATTTAGTGACAATTCTACGGTCGCAGTCTAATCTCAACTGTTGCGTAAAACCATTCTTTTAAAACAATAAAACTATTAATACTTTACAAAGAAATTCATTTGTAAAACAATTTTAGTGACAATTCTACACGAAATTCTGGCACATAAAAGTATTTTTACATAGAAATTAATTATTAAAACTATATTTAATTATAGTGATAATATTTTTTTTTTTACACAGAACATTTTTTCTTAAAACTATTTTCATGCAAATTGTCAGAAAAACGTACCTATACTGAATGCAATCAAGAATGGTTTTATGAAGAACTTACATAAAATCTGGTCCATTTCTGAACATGTTTGCGTGGCTAAACCTCAAGTGTTTGATATAAACGAGGAAGCGCACACACCTTCTTCATGAGGAAGTCGTTCATGCTACGATAGTCTGCGGTGCTGGTGAGGATGTGCAGCGAGTCGTTCTGCCAGACGGAAGATTCCAGAGACACGCTACTGATCTTCACACTGCGTCTCCTCTTCATCGACATCATGCCCATCATCGGCTCACGGTTCTCCTTGCTGTCCCGTCCACGGTCCGAGAGTCCGGCCTGCTCAGGGCTACCCGGAGGAGAGTCTGCGGGACAGAAACCATAGTAGACCCGGTTAGAGTAGAGAAGGCATTATTGCTAAAAGAAGGTTGATTTATTGCTAAAAGCTGCAAAATAACATTGTGATGCTCCATGATGTTATTAGGTTAATCCGGGTTACGGGAGGCCTATGTTTTGTCGTCGCTGCGCTTAGGTTTTGTAAGTGGATTGACTGCATGTCGAGGCGCCATACTTTCGTTTGAAATTGAAATTGAATGGTGTTTTATTTGCACATGACTGTACAGCCCTGCTATAGATACCCAGATGCATTCTGCTGTGTTAAGGTTAACGATTAATTGATCGTTAATTTGGACGACAATTGATTGTGGAAATATCCCTAATAAATACACACACATACAGTAGATAGATATATATATATATATATATAAAATATTTGCATGTATATTTATATTACAATATTGCACATAGCATATTTTTCTTTTCATTTACCATTTAAATGGTATTATTTGACTCACTTAGCAAAAGTTGCCAAATATAATTATTTATTAAGGATAGCTAAATTTGTGGAAAGGTGCTTCTGGAAGAAAAGGCGAGGATAATGTGATCACTGTCACTGGACAGAGCTCATGTGGAGATGAGGAATATTCACACACCGGTCCTCCTGTCGCTGAGCTCTGAATCTGCGGAGCGCCCCCTGCTGGACATCTTTTTATCTCCTTGTTTGCTCTTACTCCAGAAACGCATTTTGCCTCTGACCCTAAAAATGGATGAAAAAGGTTATGTGTGACCTTGGACCTTGGATAATCTTATAATAAAGAATCTTTCCACTGATGTCTGGTTTGTAACCAGAACCATGAATCATTTAACTTCAAACTTTAAAAGTTTTATTTAAGTATACTTATTTCATTTTATTAAGTTTATTTTTCATTTTCCTTTTTTTTCTAAAAGATCTGGTTGGATTTAGGTCCAGTCCAAAAAACAATAGAATTTGGTTTAGTCTTAGTAAACAAAGTTCTGTATTTATTTTAATGTGTTCTTGTTCCAGAGTAAGTACTGAGTGATAATAATTACTTGTACTAACTATACGGCTAGGGTTAGGATTAGGGTTTGTCATAGAGTTACTTGCCTGTAATAAAGCATCATTTATTGTTATTACAATAGTAACAAGAACATCTAAAAATAAAGTGTTAAAGTGTTAAGTTTTTATACACAAAAAAAGCCACATTCACACTGCTTTTAACAGATTCTATATAATAGTAACTAAAATACTAACAATTATTATGATTTTATTGTAATTATCTTTAAATATTATTAACATATATTGTAATAATGCATTTTTATTGTAAAAATAAATAAAAATAAAAATAATTACATTTTAAAATTATTATAATTAAATGCACTGTAAAACTACAATACAATTGAATTCTATATAAAATACTAACAATTATGATTTTATTGTAATTATTATTAAATATATTAAACTAATTAAGAAATATATTGTAGAAGTATATATATAAAATATACTATTTTTTAAATAAAAACAAATTTTTGATCCTAATTTCTTTCATTTCGAACACTCGTTTTTTTAACATTGCAGTCTGAATGCACGATATGGCAAGTCAACAATATAAAATTTCTTTCTCTGTAGATCAGAGTCTGACCTGCCGTCGGTTTGTGAGAATGACTTCCGGAGGGAATCCATTTTCCCGAGATCACCTGACGACATGGTCTTCTGGATCCTCTTCTGCTCTTTCTGAGACGACTTGAGATGGGAAACAAATTCAGAATCAGAGACACGCTCATCAGAGCAGACTGAACCGCTTCTGTTTCACATAAAGCTCTTTGAGGAAAAGACACTAATGACAGCAAACCCAATTCAACCCATTCTATTTAATTAGTTCTACCTAGAAAGGTTTACGGTCAGTCAAGAGGGGTTATTAGGGCGTGAATGCAAAAATGAAGAATTGAAGAGTTGAAGTTCCTCACCTCTCTGTTTTTTAACGATCTGAATACCGCCTCTCTTTGGATCGCCAGTGATCGTTCCTGATTCACCAGGTCTTTATCTGACCTAAAAACACAAAACACACTTCAAGAATCTGAACGTCACTGCATCAGAAGCTAAAGATCTGGAGGTGAACGACTCACTTGGAAAAGGTCAGTCGGCTGCGTTTGGGAGAGAAGGCCTTCTCCTTCATACTGATGCTGATGCTCTGAGAAACCGTCTTCTTCTGAACCTCCTTCGTGGGCTCTGAAGGCGCTTCCCGAACTGATTCCCTCAAGTCCAGCTGGAGGGGTTTAGAAGGCGGCGTCTCAGGATGATCTGGAGAAGACAATCCATTTAATCTGTTCTCTCTTTCTCTGTGATTCTCCTCACCCTCCATCGTCTGGAGGCTCCTCAGAGCTTCCAGGCTGCTCTGGTCCACAGGGTTCTCCTTCTGCATGCAGATAATGACCACGACCGACTCCTTCTCCCGCAGCTGTCTGACCGGGCTGTTTTCCTCATCTGCGATGTAGAAGTGAGGTTTGAAGCCGCTCTGGTTCTCCTCAGATCTGGACTGATGATGAAGCTCAGGTTCCTCCCCTTGACATCCAAGGAGCTCAAAGCTTTCTTGGCCGTCCGAGGGAAGACGTCTGGAGACCTGAGGGTCGTCCACTGACCCGGAGCGCACTTTGAGCAGCTCTAAGCTGAAGCTGGCCTGCTGGAGCTCCCGCTGCCTCCTGCTCTCGCGCTTGGAGCGGCTCTTCAGCGTGCTGTCATCTACAGATCTGGGAGGTTCGGCGGATGGAGCTTCTCGTTTTTCCTCTAGGGCTGCAGTTGGGTTTTGAGGGGCGTGTAAACTTTTGCTCACAGTGTTTTCACAGAGGCTTTGCTCTCCATGTCGCTGCTCTCGAAGAATACGACACCTTGTGAAAAAACAACATATATTTAAGACACTTGAAAGACATAAACTGGATGTTCGATAAATATTTTTTACATTTATTTATTTTTAAAATGTAAATTAAATCAAATATTTAAAGAAACGACTCTTCATCTCATACTAGATCTATAAGTGACATCTATTTATATAAATAAATTTTTTCTTAATATAACATCGACTAATAGCTCATTAATCAAGTGCGTGGGGGTTGCTAACAATTAGATTATTTTTATGCTAAAACTCTAAATACATTTTTTAAAAGAAAATTCAATAAGAAAAATTGGTAAAATGTTTTTACCCTAAAAAATAATGTTATGCTTTAATTTAAATATTTTAAGAAATTGATTATTTCATAGAAATACATTTTAATTATTTACAAAATATTTGTAAAAACATTTACATGTGTAATCTACATTTTTATTAAAATGACTAATAGCTCATAAATATGTTTAATTTGTTAATTTATAACAATTGATTTATTGACATCCCTTATTAACAGTCATTACAATAACATGATTTAAACATGTGGAAAACAATAAATAAACAAACAAAAAATATGTAGTAAATTTTTTTTTCTGCTAAAAAGCTAAAAGGAAAAGTCATGAAAAAAATAAATATATATATATATATATATATATATATATATATGAAATGTGTTTATTTTTAATATAACATTGAGTAATTGTTAAATAATCATTTGGGAAAAAATAGTTAATTTTATTATTTTTATGTTAAAAATATTAAATAAAAATAATACTATGTATTTAAAAAATTAATTACAAATACATTACTTTTGTTTATGTATTTTTATGATAATATAAAATACTATTTAAAAAATACATTTTAAACAATACATATATAATATTATAAAACTATTAATTAAAACATTTTTTTTAAAATTTATTACAATTGATTCAATATAAATCATTACAATAATAATGCAATTTAATAAAGAAGAAGTATTACTATACTTAATATAATTATTCTTTTATGCTAAAAATCTAAAAGGAAAAAAAATTATAATATTTAAAAGTAAATTAATATATTTTTAAATATGGAAAAAAATGACTCCAATAAATAACCCTAGTTAGTCCATTTATCATAGATGAATCTGTTTGATAATCACAAGCAGACACTTCAAGGTTAGGTTGAAGTTCTGGCTGGTTCTGACACTGATGTGTCCCTGTAACGCAGTGCGGTCTCCTGTGTGTGTGTGTGTGTGTGCTGACCGGTGTCTGTCTCGCTGCCCCCTGCAGGCGGCCTGGAGCGTGACGGCGGCTCTGCACTGCTGCAGGAATCTGCGTCTCTGTCTGAAGCTCCTCCAGACGTTCTGTATGAGGCACGCGGCCAAGTGTCGTGTCTCCAGGACTCTCCTCCAGCAGGTCTGGATGACCAGCACCGCTCTCCTCCGCTGCAGGAACCGCTGGCGCTCTCTGAAGCCTCTCCAGGCCGTCTGGAGACGCAGCACTGCCCCCTGCTGGAGCTCCGCATCACAGCGACTCAGACAGGCCCTCCACCAGCACTAAAACACACATTACAATATAATAACATAAATATGTAAAATATAATTCAAAATAATATATAGTATAAAAATTATAATACATAAAAACTTTTATTGTGGATGCTATTAGTTAATTATTTGTGAAAATGGTTTAAAATTAAAAGCATCAGTGTACTTGTCTTACTACTTGTCTTGCTCCTATTCCATCTCAACTCCTTCAAGATAGTTCTCCTGCAGTTGTACCTGCTCTCACTCACATCATTAACTCACATCATTAAACCGAGACTGTTTTGGAGTCCTAAGACTGGCAAGAGTGGACTACATTACTTATCTTGCTGGATCTGTTTCCCCTGTCAACCCTATTGAGAAGGGGCATCTCAGGAACCACACTCCAGTGGTTTGAGTCTCTCAGATAATGTATCTTGAAGAGGAAGTGTCTGTGTGACAACATCTAGCTACTGGGGTGCCTCAGGGCTCAGTCATTGGACCGCTTTTCTTCTGTGTCTACATGACATCACTGAGCTCTGTCGTTCAGAAACATGGCTTCTCATATCACTGCTGTGCTGATGACTCTCAGCTCTAGCTCTCATTCCATCCTGATGATCTATAGCTATATCTATAGCTGCTCGTATCTCCGTTTTAACAACATCAAATGAAGCTGTTGAAATGAGAGATGAATGTAGAGTGTACCTGTATGAAACGAGCGGCTCGTCTCTGTCTGCAGAACCTTCTCCTCTCCTGCTGCATCCTGAAGCTCCTCTGAAGACACACAATCCTCCTCAGAACCTCCTGATGAAGCTGCTCCTGCAGACGCTGGCGTAGACGCTCCCGCAGGAACACCTGACACACACACACAGTGCTCAGCATCACAGGACACTAATATATGTGTGTGTGTGTGTGTGTGTGTGCTGACATTACCGTGCTTCTGCCCACTTGATGTCCATGAGGCTCGAGGTCGATGCTCTGCAGGAACTGTCTAATTCCCGTCTGAGTGGAGTGAAAGCCCGCAGGTAACAGCACACGGAAATGATGAGCAAAATCCTGAACACACACACACACACACACACCAGGAAATCAGAAAAGACGCTGACTGTTTCCTATGAAATCAGTTTCATTTTATTTATTTATGTATTTATTTATTTATTTATTATTATTTAAATCTCTCTTTCTTTTTAAAATTTTACTTCTTCTTAAGTTGAATTTCAGTAAACAAAAACTATGTCTAAATGTCTAATTAATTTATCTACTATTTAGATTTTAATTTTTGGAAATCAGCTTTATTTATTCCAAAATTCTTTATTTTTACCTTTTTTAATTTTTCAGATTTTTTTAAAAGATTTTATTTAATTATTTTATTAATCATTTAATTGATTTAATAAAAAAAAAAAGTGTAAAAAAAAATTTTACTAATCAAAAAACATGTCTAATTAATTAAAGTAATAAAAATACACAATTTAACAACAATTTACAAAAAATTATTTTTAGGGCCCTATTAAATAAGTAAAAAAATACACACACACATATATATATATATATATATATTTATTTTTATTTTTTTTGATCACCTGGAAGCTGTATTTGACGCTGTATCCGGAGCGACGTATCCTGACGGTCTCCAGCATGCCGGTGTAGCGCAACTGTCTCAACACCAGTGTGTCATTGAAACGCAGAGGAAGCTATGAAAGAAGTACGCGGATCAAACCCACTGTCTACATTCACTGACACAGAAACAGAGCTGTGACTCATGACGTACCTTTTCTGCATTAGAGCGGATGCACTTCACAAAGTACGGCTCCGACTGTCCCAGAGTCTCCATCAGCTTATTCAAAGACACCTGCATAATGTGCATGTTTAAAAGCATTCATTTATATATTTCATACATATTTACAAAAATATTTTTAAAAAGCATATTTTGCATATTATTATTTTAACAAATGCACACAATAAAGGATGAAAGGATGTGGATATTAATAATAAGGTATATTTTAGATCAATTTATATTTAAAGAAATTGTATTATTCATATTTTGAATGTGTTCTTAAATTATGTATTTATTATATATATATATATATATATATATATATATATGTGTTTTTTTTTTTCAAAATTAAAAAGTAATATACAATATATTTTTTTTAACAATTACTGATCGCATTTTAAAAAAGTATACACATTTATATATATTTTAAATATTTTTAATATTTTAATACATTTGTTTTGTAAAATTTTAAACAATCACTATATATATATATATATATAACTATTTTTTATAAAATTATTTTATAATCATTGTGAAAGAACATTGAGAAATAAACTTCTGCTATTTGGTAGAAAAACAAATGTCAAGAATACAGTATTTGAGTATGAAGTTACATTTTTCGCATCTTGAAATAAATATTTATGCGTTCTGTATCCCTTTGTGTTGTGTTTATTTATTTGTTGTTATGAAGATAACCGAGCCTTTAAACCCTTATAATAGATACGCTTATACAAGCCATTTATAGCTGTATTTCTACACTCTTTACTAAAGCTTTATAAAGGATAAAGTGACTATTTACTAATGCTTGGTAGTGTGTTGTTATTACAGTGTTATTAGCAGCTGCGGTGTGTGTTCAGAGACTCACGTTGAACTGTGCGCTGATGCTGGGAGGTTTCTTCTTCTTGTGTAGATGCAGAAGTGATTTGGTGATTCGGTCGTGAAGCGTCAGGCCGCTCAGATACTTCAGTGACCTCACGTCCAGCAGGTGCTGCAGACACACACCACACCACTACAATCTGACCGTCTTACACTCTTTTATACATGGATCAAAGGAGGAAAACCAGCAACAGGGGGAAATTTGACTTACAAATAAAAGTTAATAAAATATGAGTGTATATTTATTATGTGTATATATATATATATATTTATATAAAGACACACACATGCATATTTACATTATATATTTATATTCTTATGTTTTATATTATATATATTTAATATATATACATAATATTTGTTTCTTAAATTTATAAATACATGCATGCTTGTGTGTGTATTAACTTGAACAGAATAAATATACACAGTACACACACATTTATTATGTAAACAAAAGCTTTGTTATTTATATTTAGTTGTATGTAATAGTTGTATAGTTGTGTTTACCTTCGGGAGGCTGGGCTTGGTCTTGTAGTTCTTGTTTCTCCTTCAGAAACAGAGACGGTTAGAGTCAGAATGAATCAGAGTCAGAATCAGAGCTGAATCATGTGTGTTCAGACTCACATCAGGATGCCCTGAGCTCGCTCCAGCAGCTTATTATTCACCGAGTTCACGAAGATGCCCTCCTCCTCGAGAGACGAGACGTGCTCGCTCCTCCTGAGACAGACAGATCCAGCAGATCAAAGCCACTTTTGTGTTTCAATTCTTACAAAATAATAACTGAACACTTGTGTATTTATACATTAGAGATCTCTGAGCATGTGAATGTGTTTAAATGACAGAAACATGAAGTGAAGGTGTCTGGGAGCTCAGTACCGGCTCATTTTGCCGCTGAATGTGTTTATTCCCTGCAGGTCTGAGAGAGGAGTTCGTGGACTTCTTCGGCTGATGCTTGAATCTGACACACACACACACACACACACAGAGAAACAACTGCTTAACAACTGAACACTTAAATATGTAAAAAAAAAAAAAATGCTATATTTTCTCTTTTCATTATAAAGTGATTTTCTGTCTTTTTCAATGTTTTTTTAACATGACTGTAGATCTGCTGAAGTGAGTTATTTTTCTCCTCTCACTGTATTTGTCATCTTTGCATCGCTGCAGGATCTCAAGGCTCCGCTGGTGAACAGGGTGATGAAGGAAACTGAAGCTGTCTACACTTTTCTGGTTCTGAACCGCACCGTCAGAGCCTGGAGAGAGAGAGCGAGAGACATAGAGAGAGAGATGAGTAAGCAAACGCAGTGAAGCGTGAACATCAGCTCATGAATGTTTTAGTGCGGTCGTCTGCTGTTGTTCTTCTCACTGGTCCAGTGATTCTGCAACAACAAACACTTTAATAAAACAACAAACACATGTGATAAACTCTCACGACTGTCTGCCATCATCTCACACAACTCCACAAAGCAGCAGCATATAACACGCCACACACACAGCTGCTGTAAATATTCATAAAACAAGTGATTATTACTTTTTTAAAAATGCTCTCTCGTATGTTATAAATAAATAAGTTACATCATTTTTTAATGTATATTTAATTTTAGAAAGTAAACAATAAACAGCAAATTTTATTGTTTATTGTATACATGAAATATAGCGCTGCCAAATTGTTAATCGTGATTAGTTGCATACAAAACGTTTATGTTTACATAATATGTGTGTGTACTGTTTATATATATATATATATATATATATATATATATATACATACATACAGTATAAATTTAACAAAAATGTTTATTTAAGAAAAAAAATTAATATGTGTTACAATTTATATGAATATAACTTAAATAAAAACTTTTATTTTGGATGCGATTAATTGTTTGACAGCACAGAAAAGTAAGCATAAATATATACCATAAACTGATTATAAATGTATATAAAATGAACACCAAAACCGCCAATAATAACAATAATTTTAGAATTATTTTGTAATTATTTTATAAAAACAAAATATTATTATATTATATATATATATATATATATATATTATTAATAATAAAATAAATTGTGTATATAAAAAATACAATAAAGCTGTAATAATTGTTTACCAACAACAACAAAAATATTATTATTATTAATAAAATAAATTGTATTTGTATATATATATATATATATTATTTTTTTTTTTATTACAAATGTATAGATAACTTAATATATTTTTGTAAAGATTTAAATTATTTAACTTTACTATTAATAATAATTCTAATCTTCCATTTTATTGTCATCGTTTGCAAACAACATCAACAACAACAAAAATATTAAATTAAAATTAGATTTAAAATGAATCATTGTGAAAAGCTAACTGTGTCAGCATCTAAAAGGCATTATTTCCAGTTTGCTGCATGAACGCATTTTTAACGACATGAAAAGGTTTGCATCGTCTCTGTGACGATGACAGTGGTGCATCATGGGTAGTTAACTCTTGCTCGTGTGATGCTGATAAAGGTCTGAGAGTGTGCGACAGGATCCGTTTGTTTCTCACCGCTCGTGGTGGTCTTCTTCTCTTTGTGTCGTCTCCCAGCCTCTCTGAAGGCCACGAGCGCTCGGAAATAAGCTCGGATCACGGCCCAGCGGAAGGTGGCCACCGGGTCCAGGCCCATCAGACCACAGATGAACGCGTTTCGACTGCTCTTCAGCAGAGCCACAATATCCGGACGCATGTGATCCGTGTTCTTCTCCCGGAAATCCTAAAGACACACACACATCAGACACATGCATACTGTGCTCTTTCAAACCAGGGTTAGCTTCTTGTCACTTTAAATGAAAAATAAATAAAATAAAAGTAATAAAAGCATTCACTAAAACTGAAATAAAAAAGTAAATATGTTAAATCAGATCGAGAATGAAAGGCAGTAAAGTGAGCTGATGGTGATGTGAAGCAGCTGCTCTCATAATAAACACACACAGACCCCAGCAGCTTTACGTGTGTGTGTGTGTGTGTGTGTGTGTGTGTGTGGATTTAACCATCTCTGCCAAACATGTGCTCCAGATACACCCGATCCAACCAATCAGACTAAAGCACAGAACTGGGTCACTGTGTGTGTGTAAATGCTCCCTAATCACACACACACTCTGAAGCAGGAGTCTCTCTCACCTTGACGCTGTACTTGACTTTGCCGGCGTAGTGTCTGATGATGAAGGCCGGCTCCATGACGGCAGGGAACTCGATGTAGACGTTTCCTTCGTGCTGCCGCTTAAACTTATCCAGCAGAGTCTGGTTAGACGCCTGAGGAAAACTACAAAACACCCAGCACTCAAATACTCCTGAACACAAACTACAGCTTCTCCAAACAATCTATCCACTAATATCAGAAACACATTTTCAATATCAATATAGATATTTGAAATAAAGCTTATTACTGCTTATGTAATTCATTAAAATAGTATAATTTCTAAAAGACGGAAATAAAATAAAATAAAATATTTTTTTCCCAATATATTTTATCATTGAGGATTTCTTTTAAAACGTTTCAAAATCTCGTCTCATTCTCATGAACCCAGTGTCTCGTCACACCTCTAGTAAATATACTAATTATAAATGTACAAATACACAAACGATTTCAATATTTGATTAATAAAGTAGTTCATTTTCATACAAGAATGTCAATGTATGCTTCATAATAATATAATAATTAAATACAATTTAAAATGTACATATTAAAGAAATTTAGAAATACATAAGGAACAAAAACACAAAAAAAAGACTAGAACTTAAATTGAATTAAATATATATAAATATATAACAATGAAAGGGAATTTTATTTTTTGACCCTAAAACAAGTGTATACAGTATATATAGTGACAATAAGTCTAATATTGCTTTATATTCTTGGTGTTTTTCCTCGATAAATGTTAAATGTTAAAGAGCTAAAAATAAATCTCACACATTTCCCCTGATTTACTAACTTCACCCGCTATAATGTCTTTCAGTGTAATAATAACGTCAGGCACATTTACAACAACAATCAAGACTAATTAGTTATAATTTTTAAATTCGTCACTATTCGAGGTTTTACCCATTTGTCAGTAAGATTTTTTGTAAGAATAAAACTTTATTCTTTAATATGTTTTAATATGTACAAGTCAGAAACATTTTATTCTCCAAAAACTTAGACACTACTTAAATTGAATGTGTTTTCTATGAACGCAGCATCACTTTTGTGAACGTCTGTTGATAAGGACATCTTTGACGTATCTGTATAAAAATACTGAAGCACTAAATTAGAATTTTAAATAATAAATAATAATAATAGTAATAATAAAAAACGATACCATCATCTTTAATATTTGTGCTGACTTATCCAGTTTTCTGATGTTAG
>JAUMHI010000074.1:789510-807324 GCA_032359435.1 Enteromius unitaeniatus
AATAATAATAGTAATAATAAAAAACGATACCATCATCTTTAATATTTGTGCTGACTTATCCAGTTTTCTGATGTTAGACAAAGAAAATAATATTAAAGAATTAAATACACATTAGTGTAAATAAATAAACAGAACTGGCTTCTAGTTTAATATTTCCTAAACCTTTCTGGAGAACCCAAACCAGGCAGACTTTACTAACGGAAAACACAAATAAATGCGAGTGAGACGCAGCATAATAAGAGTCCCTCACTTGCACTCCTCGTCCAGCAGGTGGAGCAGAGCCGTGGGCTTCTTACTGATCAGGTTGATGCAGGCCGTGTTATCGATGTAGTCGATCATGTGCCAGCTGATGCCCTCCGAGCGATACTCCTCCTGACACACACACAAACTGTGTTTCACTGACAGTGTTTCAAAGGTCTGAACATCAAAACAGTATTAAATATAATAATGGCTTTATTTAACCCTGTGTTATATACAATAACAATCTTAACCTCCAATTTGAGATCTTTTAATATACTTTCTTTATTATTTCTGCAGCAGTTAGAATAGTTTCCTGCTAACAACAACAACAACAATAGTTATTATTATTATTATTTTAATAGTGCCTTCCAAACATAAATTGTAGCTCAGTGTTATAAATAATAATAAATAATAAAAAATTTACAACTTTACTCAAATTCAAAACAAAATGTGAAAACTTGATATTGATTAATAATATTGTATTTGATTCATATAAATTTTAATAATATAGTATTAATTATAAATGCAGTATTATAGTGTTTAGTATTATTAAAAAGAATAATTCATACAAATAAAATAAACTTCACTAAAACAAAAACAATATTAGAAAACAAATATTTGATATGTATTTATAATCAACTTTTCAGGTTTAATCCTTTAGATCGGGGGTTATTATAGTTCAGTCAGGGTTATTACAGGTAACGGAAACTAAAACTAAAACCATGAAAATGTTAATTGAAATAAAATAATAAAGTATCATAATAACTGAAATAAAGCACATAATAATCTTTCCACTATTTCAAGTAGCTGCCAACACAATATTTCCTTTTATCCTTTAAATATATAGTTATATAGTTTTGTGTGCTTATATTTTAAGAGTGTAAAAGATATTTCAATTTTCTTGTATGAAACAAACCTATTAACAAAAATAAAATAAGTAAATAAAATGAAATTAAAATTGACTAAACTAAATATTTAATGTTTTAATGAACTGTAATAACCCAAGTTGCTCACAAAAAACATAATATTTTTTCCTTGCATAATCTCAGTATTCATCGACGAGAGAAGGAGAGGTCAGAGGTGATCATGTGATCAGAGCGAGGTTACCTGCTCCAGCTTGAAGACGTGCTGGTTGAAGTAATGCTGCAGAGTCTCGTTGGCGAAATTGATGCAGAACTGCTCGAAGCTGTTGTTCTCGTAGTCCTCGAAGCCGAAGATATCCAGCACACCGATGGACAGGATCTGAAACACACACACACACACCAGGTCGATGTGAAACTGAGCGCTGCTGCATGATTTCACCACATCATCACGACTGAGTTTTAGTTATTGTGTCTGAATGTTCGTGTAATGTTTGTGTGTGTGTGCTTGTGAGAGTGTTTCTGTGAGTGTTTGAGTTTGTATGTTTTTTTGTGAGAGTTTTTGTGAGTATATGTGAGTTTTAGTAGTGCAAGTGTGTGTGTGTGTGTGTGTACCGTATCTGAATCCTCCAGGTCTTTGTTGTAGAGCAGTGCGTGGTTTGTGCGGAAGACGATCCAGTCGAACAGAGCTCCATACAGAGATTTGGCCATCGAGTCCCTCACCGTCCCGGCCTGTGCAAACACACACACACACACACACACACCTGTCAATCACCACCACACAAGAGTGCTCTTCACACACTCACTCACTGCCAGTCAATGTGACTAAATCAGGAAAAACACAAACTAGAACGTTACATTTTTGCCTGAAGTCACCAGCATCTATCAGCTTGAAGAACAGCCCATCAAATACACAACACAAGCACTGGATGTGTTCGCTGCTTCAGACTGAAAGCTCAGTGTGAAACTCAGATATCAGAGTGAGATTAATCAGGGGAAGCTGTGGTCTCTCACACAGAACCTCCCTGAATTTCCACAAGTCCCTTCATGTGTCACACAAACCTGTAGCATGCCTTCACACAAGTAATTAAAGACCTGTGTGTGTGCAAATTTACTAATAAAATGCAAATTGTAGCCTCTGCAAAGAATGCCTCTTACTGAACCTGTATGAGCAAAACATATTACACCCATCAAACTGCTCTGACATCCAGCTGTGAGTGGCCGGGGCTGATGGGAAGGGTGAAGCTGATCACAGACTCGAGGACGTTCAGGACAAACGTCGATGGATCTAAACGCTGACTAGATTTATAATAAACACAAGCTCATGTTCAGTTCTGCAGAAGACGCTCCTGCATTATTGATTCAGCTCTTATTTTTAGCTAAACTCTGGAGGAGGGAAGAAACATTATATAAAACACCCCCTGCGTGATTCATTATTCACAACACTTTAACATTTAAAGGTTGAGAGTCGCTCTGATCACGTCCTCAGAAACGGTGGAATAGAAAGTGTCATTCATCGCTAAGATCACGGAAAAACCTGCATCTGTGTGTGTGTTTAAAACAATATAAAAATAAAGATAATAAAAATGAATAAAATAAAATACAATTTAAATGAAAAAGAAATGCACAATTTTAAATATTTTTTTTTTTTTTTAAATATTAGCTAAAAAACGTATTTAAAAACAATAAAAAGAGATAAATAAAAATACATAATTAAATGAAAAAATTAAGACAAATTTGTTATACCACTGATAAATTTGTAAAATAAAAATTATTAACTAAAATTTTAATAACTAACTTGTTACAAAAGCTAAAAAAAAATATAAAAAAAAATAAAAAATCTACTTTAACTTTAAATTAAAGTTACTGAAATATAAGGTAAATGATATGTGTGTGTGTGTGTGTGTGTGTGTGTGTGTGTGTGTGAGAACCTGAGCTTCCTGGATAAACCACAGAGTTTTTGTGTTATCATAAACACACACACACACACTCTCTCTCTGTAGAGGAAACGTTTAGTGTTTGTCTTCAGGAATGAAATTACACCACAAGATCAAAATGAGACGTGATGGAGAGAGTTAAACCATCAAACATTATTAATAATTTAATCTGGGACACAAGAAAATATTAATCAAATGACTTGCATATTCTTTTTATATTAATGTGGATATTTTCCATGGGCCTGAAATTGGGGGTGGGGGGTGTCTAGAATACAAAAAGAATATATTGATAAAAGTTAAATAAAATAAATAAATAAAAGAGAATGCTTTTTAAATGTTTAAAACTAATTAATTAACAAAAAAAAACATTTTAAACTCTTTTCAGTTATATAAGAAATTGTCTATTTATTTATTTATTTTTGTTTCTTGAATCTGTTTTGGTAGAGCATGTCATTATCTAAAACAAACAAGTAAATAAAAAAACGATATATATTTATAGTTTACTGGAAGAGCATGGAGGCGTCTGAAATGAAAGGGAAAAATAAACAAACTGATAAAATAAATAATGAAATTAATAAAAATACAAATAAATAAGTAATTCTGTTTATGTATATTTCCTGTAATTCAACTGTTAGAGCATGGCGTTATAGAAAACAAAAGGGAACATTTTAATATAAATTCATTCATAAATCAGGTAAACTAAATCAATAAAATAGAAGTAAATAAATCTGTCTATTTATATTTCCTGTAATTCTATTGGTAGAGCATGGCACAAGGTAAACACAAGTAAATAAATGAATTAAAATAAAGAAACAAATAAACAGATATGTTAAATTCTTCTCAGATGTACTGCATAATGTTATGAGATGTTTGATCGTGATGTTAACATCATCGTCACACGTAGAGACGTACAGGAAAACCCCTTAAAATCCCCAACACTCCAGACCACAAACCCTCAGAAAAACCAAGACGAACGTCAAGATCTCCCAGGATCTGTGTGAGCGCCTCACCTCGGCCAGCTTGTACGGCACGATCAACCTCTCGCCCACCGTCACCGTCTTCCTCGTGGTCAGAGCCTCAAAGAGCATCTCCTCCTTCACCTGGACATCAGAAACACAGAAACACTTTCTACTGTTCACATCACATCCGCTCGTGTTTTACTGCTGTTTGTGAGGCAGATTAACATTCAGAACACCAAAAGATATCAGAAATCACTAAAACATTGTACAAAAAAGAAATTAGAAATGAGGAAACTAAAGCTCATCAAGCAGAAAAGGCTTCAGTCATCAGGCCAAAGACAGAGAATATCAAAACTTTTACAGCGACTCCAAGAAATAAACTAATACAATAAAATCATATATACAGTACTGTGCAAAAGTCTTTTCAAGTATTTTCAGCAACAAAAAATGCTTTTAAGTGGGTTATTTCTATCTTTTGCGGTAGCTTTAAAAAAATAATGCTATAAATAAATGTATCAATTAACTTCTTTTATTAACTTGTATTAACTAAATCAAATAAATATTTGGTATTACAGCTTTTGGTAAAACAAGGTACACTTGTTCATAGTTTTTCTGGTAGCTTTTCAGGTGCTTTTTTTGAAGCATTTTGGAGATAAAAAATACTTAAAAATAGTAGTGGCCTTTTGCACATATTTATTTATATATATATATATATATATACACACACACACACACACACAGCAATCACTGATTCATTTATCACAAATAAAATAAAACAAAATAAAATAATTTGAAATGAAATAATAATTAATGTTAAATGTTAAAAATTAAAATAAAATAAAGTAAAAAATAAACTGAAAACACAATTAAATAAATTAAAATAAATTTAATTTAAATATAAAATTAAATATTAAATATAAAGTAAAAACAATAAAATGAAATGAATTTAATTAAATTAACACAATATAAAAATAAATACAAATTAAACTGACTGAAATAAAAAATATGTTAAAAAATCGAATAAAATAAATTTAAAATGTATATTAAAAGTAATACAATATTAAATGTAAAACATACAATTAAATCATTTAAATTAATTTAAAATATAAAATTCAATATAAAAATAAATAAAAATAAAATGAAAAAAGAAACTGCCTGAAATAAAAAAAAGTATATTACAAAAATTAATAAAATCTATAATAAAAATTATATATTAAAAAGTAATAAAAAAAATTGTTAATACAATTAAATAAAAAAATAACAAAATAAAACAATAAAATGAAACTATTTAAAATAATTTACAAAATAAAATTAAATATGTAGCCCGATTCATCACTACATGTAAGCAGCAGTAGTCAGGTTGTCTCACCTCCAGCAGTTCAGAGACGATGGGAAGCACCTCGGGGTTACAGATATCGATGGAGTCGTCTCTGTACGTCTTCTTCTTGTAACGGATGTTTCCCAGGAGAAGAATCGCAGACAGTAAAGAAAAGATTCTGAGGAAAACGAAACATGAGTCAGAGATCACAAAAAAGAAAACCTTAAGAGAAGATGTCAGAGAAATACATGATCACAGCCCCGCCCTCTAATGTCACGTCAGCCAATCAGGCGTCAGAAAAGCTGAACACATGAAGTGATTGACAGGCAGATTGGGGGATTTTTATGATTTGTGTTTTCAGACTGTAACTCACAGTTTTCTGGTGGCCGGCAGGAATCCCACCATCTCCATAGCCAGCTGGAGCCGCTCAAAATCATGCTTCAGATCTTCACCTTCCACCGTAAAACAGTCCTGAGACAAACACAACCCACCGAGCGTTAACAAACACACAAAACACCCCTGAAACACTATTTAACCTTTACTCCGCGATTAACAAAAGAAACTCAGACAGAATGACACGAGTGCAAGTAAAAACGTCTAGGATACAAACGTAACCCACGTTCCCTGAAGGAAATTTTTCAAGAATTTTCAATATATATCGATACGAATATGGATATAATTGAAGGTAAACACAGCCTTGTGTAGACCGTGGAGATGTTTTTTCCCCCGACCCGTAGGAAAGCAGGATTGTCCCATGGGCTGAAAAGGCGGCGAGACTCCGGGGAAACGGCGATCCGAAGTAATTCGCAGTGAGCGTACCTGAGCGCAATCAGTGCACGCCAATATTCATTGGCCTTTAGTAAAAGCTCAAAGCAGATAGGTCTCTCTGGCGAGTTCCCATATGTAACGTCGAAGTGATTCGACTGAAATGGTAACTCATACTTTTGTTAGTTGAAATTAAATTAATGTTATGCTAATTTTTTTTTTTATATAAATATTATATATTTATTTATCATTTTTTATGTATACTAAAATGGTCAATATTCATCAAGAATAATATTAATTTATTATTTTATTCATTATTTTATTTGATAGTATTGTTTATAAATATTAATAAAATTATAATTATCATTAAATAATTATTATAATACATCCCACAGATTTGCAAACGGCGATTTGTTTTTGCACTAAATATTCCTGTAATAAAATACAAGTTACAGGGATATTACAGTTAATAAACCTAAAAGCATTAAAAATAAATAAATGTAAAAAATATTGATAAAAATAATATTACAAATATATAAATATATTTATCTATTACAAATATGCATAAATATATAAAAACTAAACTATTTAAAAAACTACAATTAAACAATTAAAAAGAAAATTAAACAATTAAAAAATAATAAATAAATATATATATATATAAACATAACAACAACAAAAAAATTAATTAAAAATAAATCACACTAAAACATTAAACAACTCAAAAATAAAATTTCTTACAATAATAAGACAGAATATCAAATACTAATAACTAATAATCAAATACTAATAATAATATTTCAGTGATAATGGTAGGTAAGCACTTTAATATAATGTAGGTACATAAGTTATAGGGATGTGCAGTAAATGAAACAGGTCTCATTGAAACACAAACACAAAGCCACAAATCTTTGAGGACGGTCAGAAACAGAAGTGTGTAGAGGAAGTGATGCGGTGAGAGACACACCACTTCCTGTTCACCCTAATAACAGCCCGATGATAGGGTTTGGACAGTGCATTTCCCACTTACTCCTACATGAACTAATACAGAAATGCAGTATAACAGCACTGGATATAAACAGACAGGTATCTCATGTAACGTTAACGAGAATGAACGCTGCTAATAAAGCTAGAAACCCAATACAAATCAACAAGTTTCTGCAGCTATGAAACGTACCGCACATCATCTCTATCTGAGGCACATAATGACACAAAAACAGTCTTACAGATAACACTGGTATAAAACATACAAGGCAACATGCATTTTAAACTTGATCTAACGCTTTCACGAACTCTCACTGCTCTGTTTTCACGAGTTTCCCCACTGTGGGAGGACAATACTAGTTAGAGCAGCTTGCCCGGGAAAAACGAGCAACTATAATTCATAATTCATACAAGGCGGTGAAGAAAAAAGTAACGTTATGACTATGAACCAACAAATATGATTTACAGTGACACTGTTTGCTAGCCCGCTCTGGCCATCCAATCAAAGGAAGAGAAAATGCTGAGGTTACTGTAAGCCTGCTAGACGGCTCTGGGGCTGCCTACTCAAAATCTGATTGGTTAATCCAATGTTTTCACCGATTTTTTTCCTGCTGATTCTGAAGGCCTTAGGCAGATTTCTATGATTGTAGCAACATGATTGCTGAAATATGATTGGATAGAAGCTCTAATATAAACAGCGCGACCACGAGAAAAGCTATGAAATAAAGAGAATAGACTATTGGAGATCATTTAATACAAATTTATGGACCCACCACTGGGTCTGGATCACTGGGATGTCTGTTCGATTCCTGACAAGTTTATAACGTGATAATGTAATGTAAAATTATTTTTAAAATATTGAAATAATACATATAATTTTTTTTTAATAAAATAAATAAATAATAAAATTACAAGAAATTAAATAAAAAAAGTAAAATGAATGAAATAAAAAATAATATTATACAATATAATGCAAAAATATAAATGAAATCTAATAAAAAATAAAATTAAATGATAAATTAAAAATAAATAAAATAATGAAATAATAATGAAAATAAATGATAAATTAATGAAATTCAACAAAATGTAAAAAATCAAGTAAAGTAAATACAAAAAAAAACTATCACTATTTTATCACAAAATAAATAGAAAAAGAAAAGTAGAAAAAGAAATGTGGGTTTCTGTTAAAGTACAGGTCTGTGCATAAATTCAAACAGATCAATATTAAACATTTAAAGCAAAATGAATAAATAGATGATAGTTCTGCTCAAACTCATCTGAGTCTGTGCTCACTACATCAGCCTCAGGAGTGAGGAGGGACTCTACAGCACTCCTTCATTAAATATAGCATATTAATAATCAACATTTCTCTCACTTTATGAGCTGGGATGGGATTGTCCCATCGTCGCCCCATATTTGCTCTGATTGGCTTGGTCGTCTTTCATAGGCATACATGATAGAAATCACTCAGAGTTTTATGAGTGAATCACATCAGCTGTCCTCTTCAGTTAAAGAGAGTCGTCACACAGATTCAATCCAAAACAAATCAGAGCTCCGTCTATTTATTATTATTAATAATTAGGAGCGTTCTCTATTATAGATCAGTGGCATGATTCGAAAGATGCGTTTATTACTATAGCAACAGATTCCAGGTAAGTTCTTCCGAAAATTATCACTTTTATTACATAATTAAATTTATTTACTTTAATATAAAGAGAAGCGTCATGTTTTCCTGAAACAAAGGTAATGGAAAAGTTCAAGCTTTGCAATATAGTGAAGAAAATGTAATTTTTATTAAACTTTAACAGCACACAGCAGACACATGAATCTGCTGCATGACTAAAAATTACATGCAACTAAAAGTGCATTGCCATGCTATATAAGTTAAACAATACTGATACTTCCTTTTCATGCCTTGTCTCATGATACAGTAAAATTTCTCTACATGAAAACCTGATCCTCCCTCTGAGAACAAACAAGTAAAAAAAATGTAATAAATGTTGTAATATTAACTATTATTGTTATAACCGCTATTATTATTATTATTATTGATATTATTGCAGACCCTGTTTTGGTCCAAAAGAACGCTCAGGATCACATGTGAGGTGTAGACAGGCAGCACACTGTGTTTTGGAGCAGAGAGACTGATGGAGTCTGCTGAATCAGACACGAGTGTATCAAGACCTCTCCAATCCAGTCAAACTCTGCGTCTTCATCAAACACAGATTAAAACAGATTCAGTGCTGCTAATTAGATTTGGTGGTTCACGCAGAACAGCAGCAGGACACACACAGCAGCAAAAGAGACGTGAAGAAAGCAAAAGAAAGAAGCTCTACATAAACACACACACACGGATACTGACCAGCTCGGTCTCACAGTAATTTCCCCAGTGCTGTCTGTGGACTTTCTTTGTTATCTGGAAAGCAGACAGACGGTTAAGAGCTAAAGACATGCTCATCTGTCTCTCACACACACACACACACACACAGCATAAATCTACTGAACTCAATGAATCCTGATCATCGCTGCAGTAAAGAATGCTAATGTCACGCCATCTCTGTGTGTGAGAGAGAGTGTGTGTGGGTCACTGACTGTGTGTCTACCATTAGTGTGTACATGAGTATGTGTGTGTCTGAGTGTGTACGTGTAAGAGTGAGAGAGTAAAGGAGAGTGTGTGTGTGTGTGTGTGTGTGTGGTTTATGAGGACACTAATGTGTGTAATGACATGGGTATTACAATATGAACATTTTCAGTGTCCCCGTAATTCAAAAGGCTTATAAAACATACTAAATGGTGTTTTTTTGAAAATCGACAGTTTGCTGTAAGGGGTAGGTTTAGGTGTAGGGTCAGTGTAGGACAATACCACACACAGTCTGTACAGTAGAAACACCATTACACCTATGAAGAGAGAGACCCCAGAAAACACAAAAACCAACATGAGCGTGTGTGTGTGTGTGTGTGTGTGAGATCAGCCGCACGCGACCAGCAGTCTGTTCACTCTGATCTCTCCTCCACCGATGCTGACGACTGTCACCATGGCAACAGCGGCACCCAGCAACAGCCTCAGCATCATCCAGCTCTTTGTGTTGCCAGGGATTACAGGGCATGTTTTTCAGAAAATGAGCTAAGAGGATGTTTTTCTGCATGTTGTGCTTTTTATCAGGAACGAACAAAGACAGACTGTAAATACAGTGTCATATTTGACAGTAAATCTGTTTCAGGTCTGGTGTGAGCAGATGTACCTGGTTCAGGTAATGATACTCCTCTGGTTTGAGGAGATGAAATGCTTTTCTTTCTTCTTCACTTGCTCCGGCCAGCAGGTAGTAAAACACATGATAGTTCCTGTGAGAGAGAATCATATACCAGTAATATTACTGGCCAGTGATATAAATAAAAACAACTCATAATTTTAGGTATAATACAATACATAATATCACGTGACGTACCTCTCATTGTGCTCCTGATAAACCAGTCGGGATTTTTCCAGAAGATACTTCTCCACATAAGCTCTAAAATCAATAATCAATGAAAAATACAAATCATATAAGATTCAATAAATATTTCTTACAAATACTCGTTAGTGTAAACAGTTTGATGGTTTTCAAATCAAAACTGATTAGAGACATATTAGGAAATGTTATTAAACAAAAACATCAACAAATATTTTAAAAACATAAATAAATATATATATATTTGTATTAAATAAAATATTATTTCTGCCTTAATTTCAACAAAAACAAAACAATAATTATGTCTTTTTTTTTCACATTTACAAATGTTTAATATGTAATAATACCATGGCACTGTAAAACAACAACAAAAAAAATACATAAATAATTAATAAAATAAAGATAAGAAATAAATATTTTAGTTTACATTGCAACAGTACAATTACAATATTTATGTCTTTATTATACCATTGAGCTTTTTCAGATTTTACAAACACAGATATAAGTATTTATAACAATTATAAAAAAAAAAAAGGTATTTTACAATAGCACTAAGCCACATTCTGGTTTTATTCAGCCGCACATCAGGGCATCATGGGATATCTGGGCTGTTACAAAAGATATCATCTTATAAGATGATAATATTCATTATTAAATTAATTTACTCCTAAAAAGTATTAGTAAAAGTAGTTTAAAATTGACAAATTGAGTATATAATTGACATAATTGACTACAAAGCAGTCATTAGGATGCTGCTTAAATACACAGGCCCCAAGGTAGAGAGCAAACAGGACTACACAGAAAAAGCATATCTCACCCTCTTACAGTCCCACTCTCCTGATAGTTGACTTGAATAAACTTGCCGAAGCGGCTGGAATTATTGTTATGGGCCGTTTTGGCATTTCCAAAAGCCTGAGGAGGAAAAACAAAGAAACATAAACGCATAAGTGACAAGAACATAGTGTAGAATAAAACACTGTAAATATTTCCCATGCCTCATCTGGAGACATATACCATGTACAGATGGTTTCCACCTCATATCTTCAGACCAGAACGTGACGAAGGACTAACAGACACTTTTAGTCACACATCTCTGAGTCTGACAAACGATTCCTTCACCCTCTGCTGTTTTCCATGGTTAAAACAGACCAGAGGCCATAATCTTGCAATAATAATAATAAAATAGGGTATATATATATATACACCATACTTCCCCAGTTGATTGATTACATTACTACATGAACATTTGTTTCATGCTGTTTAATGCTGTTTAAATACATAAAGGCCTAATCTATTTAAATATTAAGTAAAATGCACACATTTCCTAAACATATATTTGGTCCCAGGGTAGAGTCAAGCTCAAAATATTTGTTTGACTTTGCTATCATATTAGAGTTAAAGGTTGTTATTGAGGGACATTTCTCTTTTTACTATCCCAAAAATGAGAAAATACTTTCAACAGACAGAAAAAATAACATTTTTAATGATTAAAATGTTGTATATAACCGGGTGAATAATATATAAACAAACCCTTCTATAAAAACCTTCAGAATATAGGCAGGAATAAAACTGTAAAAATTGGTGTATGTAAGTGCTGCAGAAGTGGAGAAAAAACCCATTTTGAGAAAATGGCCTTGGTTATAATCAATAGGCGCAAATAGATAAAGTGCAATAAAAAAAGATGATATATGAACAAATCTCTCTGTACAAATCTGCATAGTATAAAAAGAAATAAAACTGTTAAATTTGGTGTATGAATGTGCTGCAGAAGTGTTGAAACAAACTAAATTTGAGAAAATGACCTTTGTAATTGAAATCAACAGATGCAAATAAAGTTCAATTAAAAAAATAATAATAGTAATTTAAATGATATATAAACAAACCCTTCTATAAACACATTCAGAACATAGACAAGAACAAAACTGTAAAATTTGGTGCATGTAAGTGCAGCTGAAGTGGAGAAAAAAACTTATTTTGTGAAAAGAGTCTTTAAAAATATGCAAATCAACAGATGCAAGTAGATAAAATGCAATAAAATAAAAAGCACTCAAACAATATGTACAAGCCCCTCTATCAAAACCTTTAGAATACAGACAGGGATAAATCTGCTGAGTTTGGTGTATGTAAGTGCCGCTGAGAAAAAAAAAACTCATTTAGATAAAATGTCCACTAAAGATGAAGTGCAATAATAAAACAGAGTGAAGGATATATGAATAAACCCCTCAGTAAAAGCCTTCAGAATAATCATAAAAAAATGAGTGTGTGTAAGTTTTGCTGAAGTGGAGAAACAAAGTCATTTTAAGGAAATGGTCTGTAAAGATAAGCACTCAAATTGAACTCTATAAGCGCAAATATATTAAGTGCAAAACAAGAAACACTTAAAAGTGTATTTTGGATCTTTTCTTTACACTAGTCTAAAAAAACACTTTATGAAGCCCAAAATCTCCAAATTAACCAATGAAAAAACAAAACAATGACAAACGCCTGCATGTCTCAGAGTAAATCCTTCTGCACCGTTCACACTGACCCGACGAGACCCATTTCAATTCAAACTTTATGATGTGGAACCACAAGTCCCTGCCACTGCTTTCACTGCAGCTCATGCAGAAACACACCGAGCAGAGAATCCTCAAAACACCATTTCACTTCACGACTTCATAACAATAGATGAACATTTAGAAATTACACATAAAAGGTATTTTGTAGTTATGATCTTTCAATTAAAGCAAGTATACATTATATTAGCTGAACAACAGTATTTATGATCTTCAAATAAAAGTAAAAAAATGTCTATAAACATTTATTTTAAGCAGGTAAAACATGAATTTAAATGGGATTTAATTAAAATTTCACTGGATGAAATGTTGAAAACTATATATGTACAATATTTTAAAAAATATATACTATTTTTATACAATTTAATTTTAATTAATTTTAATTATATTTATAAATGTAATAATAAAAGAAACATTTAATACAAATATTTATACTGTCTATATCATATATTGTACATTACATTAGCTAACAAGTTTGAAAAAAATACATACAAACATGTGAAAAAAGCTAAATAAAAGACTCACTGGATGAAACGTCCCATTTAAAAGCTGAAAGCTGTGCCTTAAAATATTTAAAATAGAATTTAAAAATATTATAAAAATTAATACATATTGAAAATATACGTAAGAATATTTGAAAACATTTATTTGATTAATGTCACAATTTTTACAAATATTAAAATTAAAATTATGTAGGTGAATGACAAGAAGAAATAAATTAAATGAGATGAAACGTCCTGTTTGGTAGCTGAAAGTCTAAAGCTGCCTCTTCTCTGCAGGACGAGCCAAACGCAGGGAGTTGAAGCTTTAAACAAACACAGCCTGCTCCATATGAAGTGGAGGGCGAATATCTGAGACACTTGATTAACGATAAGAAACGCGTGAACATGATGAAGTGAAGATAAACAGGGCTGAACTCTGCAGAACCTTCATCAGGAGAGCTGGAGGTGCGTTCAGACCACCCAGATTCAGTGCTCGACTGGGACAGCAGCCTGAAGAAAAACACTCTTTACTCCGTTATTTATGGACAATGGTACAGTACGGTATACTTTGAAGTACCTCAGAATAGCATTTATACGGCATGATGCGTGAGAACGTCTCTGCGTCCGACAGTCTCCTAATTTATTACAAATGACAATAATTTAAAAAATATAAATTCTTATTTAAAATATATATATATATGTTTATTTAATATAAAAAAAAATAAAAATATTTTAATAAACAATAAAAGTATATTTTAAATAGTTTTTGAATTGCTAAATTATACTGTCGTTATATTATAATTTTTTAAACATAATTAGATAAGTATATAAGCTGTTTAATAGTATTTCAATTGTTGAATAATTTTAAGCAGTCTATGTGTATAAATATTATAAAGCTATTGCATATTACACACACACAGTATATAAACTCAGATTGTGTGTCTAATGTGTTGGAATGACTCTGTGTCTCGTCTCTCGTGTGGTTTGACAGTTTATTCCCTCTGCATTTGCTCCATAATGGAGTTTCTCTGTGGTTTCTGTCAAGACAGGCCGTGTATCTTCAGCAGGGGCCCCGGGGCCATTTCCACACTGTCACTTTCTGTTAACCAACACAAGACAAGCACAGCTTCACACCCTCGCTGCTGGACAGAGAAGATCCTGCTGGTTAAACGAGGACGGCCGGACACTGACGGGTTAATTACGCTGTCACAGCTTCAGGCTGAAGGGTCACTGCGTTTGACTCCAGACACTTTAATAGATGCGCACTTTTGCTCTTTTGCTACTATCAAACTAAAACAGTAACTTTATATATATATATATATATATATATATATACACACACACACACATAAATACAAAAATATAAAATATAAAAATATCATAAAATACTCCAAATAATAAAAACATTAAAACTAACATTTAAAGTTTTCAATTATGTATTTTAAACTATTTAGATTATATTTTAAAAACATTTTAAATATCTATTTAAAAAAACCACAAATAACATTTACAAAATAAATTGAAAAACATTTGATAATTTTTTTGAATTACTTAACATATGAATTCTAAATGTTTGAAGAAAAAAAATTATATATATATATATATATATATATATAGATTATGTACAAAATATTGTAATATATTTTAACATCTCAAATAAACTGTTTGTAGACAAAATTATAATTTAAATAATATTAATATTATATTAATATAATATTTAATAATAATATATTTAATTATAAATTAAATAATATTTTTTAAAAATTATAAATAATATTCTAAAAATACTTATTTAGAAAATATTTGTACAATTTTAAAGTATTAAAATATTTACAGTTGTACAAAAGTGCAATTGTAATGTAATCTACAAACTCACTTTCATTGTTCAGCTATGCTATAGACACGTTTACTCTGTTATCTGTAATACTCAAACACTTTGTGTCCCGAGGCAGAGCAACTTATTTTGTGGCAGAGCAACTAAAGCTAATCACATTAGCTGCCTAATTAAACAATAACAGCTCAGTACTGAAGCTCCTGTACAGAAGTTCCCAAACGCAGAGGATCGGTGTCGCTGTAAAACCCCTCTCAAACGACACAAAACAGACCTCAGATCAGCGCAAGAAATAATGTAGGAAAAAGCTACTAATGTGAGAGTCAGTCAAATGAAACGGACATTATCATGACACAATATTCTAATGTAAGAAAAAAAGTCAATTGATGTAACCAAAGTGTTTTAAATGTGTGCTTGCGTTTTTAAACGCACAGCGGTCATGATAGACGTCACTGTGTACTTCAGATATATGGGTCAACACTAGGTGTGATCACACACACACACACACACACATCTAATATGCAAATACACACACAAAGGCATAGCATGAAAAAGCCTTGGGCTAAAACAGACATTAAATACAACCACCAAGCCTTTGTTGTGGAGCATGAACACACTTTAGAGATCATATAATATATCTTATGAAATAATCGATAAGCATATACATATATATTATATACATCGTAGGACAGCACACAGACTGAAAGGCTGAAGCAGAAGTCTGAAGGTGGGTTTGGACTCACTGAATAATTAATGGATTCATTTACATGTTCAGTTCTCCTTCTGTAATGCCTCAGAGAAGTCAAACTTCTGTTCTGCTTTACGAGAGGAACTGCTGCACGCACAAATATGGATATACCATCCATTTCTATTGTTTTATAATTAAACACTGTTATATAAAGCTAGTCATGACTCATGACAGACAAACCCACACCATCTCTAAAGAAAATGAGCGATTTACAGAAGTAAAACTCCTTCTGTACTCACTTCTGTAATGTGAATTTCCAAGACACATAGGATATTAAATGAAAGAGAATATCAGGGCCTGATTGGATGGAGGAAAGTGGGCGTGTCTTAATGAATTAAACAAAAAAATAAAATGAATATAATAAATATAAAAGGGTAATACAGAATATCAAAACACACACACATAACATAAAAATAAAAACATGGTAATATAAATTCTACACAATTTTGGTTGTTTTTAAATAAAAGTAACAAAATAATAATAATAATAATAATAATAATATAAAAAAATAAACTAATTAAGTTATTCTACTAAGGCCTAAATGATGACAGAAAAAAAGAAAAGCTATTATGTTTTGATGAAATATATAAAAAGAAAACATTAAATTATTTTATCATTTATATTCATTTTTATACAAGTAATATAAAAGTAATATTCAATATAAAAATAAATAAAAATGTAATAACACCTATAAAATAATAAAGTAAAAATATAAGTAGTAACAAAAATATCAAATACAAAAAATAACTACTTATTTTGCAAATGGAACATGAAACATAAGAAATGAAAACTAATAAAAATAAAAACAATAAAATAAAATATGTATAAATTATACAAATACTAATATAAGTCAACTGCTTAATAATACAGCAACGAACAGACAAAAATAAATAAATAAATACATAAACAGAAAAAAGTGATACACATACAGTATTTCCATAAAGAAACTGAATATTGCATAATGTTTTCATAAGTTCTACATAAAGTCAACAGCCATTAAGGGAGGATTTGTTAGAGGAGCTAGACACACACAGAAGTCTTTATTACAGATCGTGTGTGTGAGGGCGTCGCTTCACTGCAGATGTGCTTAAATGATGACAATGACATACAATCGCAGCAGTTTGTAAGATCATCTAAAATTCTGATCGCATTTGTGCTGCTCTGCAGATGAAACTCAATCTCGCACTCAAGACTCCCTCGAGACGTACAACAAAGAGGAGAGAGAGAGGACAAGGCAGAGATACTTACAGATTATTTTATATCACCATCACATCATACTAAACACATTAGAACTAGTATTAGAAGAACAGGTCAGATTCTAAATGACAAACACTAAACTTCAGCACAAACTCTTAACTACAGGACAGACTCAAAACTGAAAGATTATAAACTAAAGGACAGTATCTTCAACCTAAACTACAGAAAATAAAAATGAAAGGACAGGTCAGATTCTGAACTACATGACAAACACTGAACTACAGCACAAACTCTAACTACAGGAATGACTTGGAGAGACTATAAACTACAGGAAAGATTCTTCAACCTAATCTTCAGGACATAAGTAGAATAACAGGTTAGATTCTGAACTACATGACAAACACTGAACTATAGCACAAACTCTAACTACAGGAACGACTTGGAGAGACTATAAACTACAGGAAAGATTCTTCAACCTAATCTTCAGGA
>JAUMHI010000074.1:816139-837897 GCA_032359435.1 Enteromius unitaeniatus
GAGGCAATTCTACCTCTGTCTGCTGCTGAGTATATATATATATATATATGTGTATGTGTGTGTGTGTGTATATATATATATATATATATATATGTGTGTGTGTGTGTGTGTGTATATATATATATATATATATATGTGTGTGTGTGTGTGTGTGTGTGTGTATATATATATATATATATGTGTGTGTGTGTGTGTATGTATATATACTCACAACCTTAAGTTTTCTTCTTAAAAGAAGCTGCTACTTACTATTCAAACAGGAGTTAGTTATAGTAAGGGGCGTAACATTTCTATAACATACTTGAGGTATTCGACCAGTGCACTGGATAGCTGGCCAATCACAGCACACCTCAAAACAATAATGTACAGTATGTGGAAAATCAGTTTTTTGAACCTAAAACTGCAATGTTCTTTTTAGTAACATCATATGAGCATTTTAAATCTGAGACCTCTGACATGTGCGTCCGACAAATACAGTCTGCTTTTGGCAAGTCAAGAAGAATCTGAGTTACAACGTCTGTCTGGTATGTGTTAAAACACACACACACACAGAACGACATCACAAACACAAACAAAAGCGTTCCCATCTGCGTGCTGAAATACTTGTCATAACTCTGCGAAGAGCCAGTGTTTCTATTTCTGTTTAAAGCGACATGCAGCATAAACAGAGACGCAGAACAGCATATTTTCTGTGGTTCTCAGTCTTATTTATGTCGTCCGAAACAGCAGGAACTGAACTTTAGCCAACAAACACTCTTGTGTTTGGTACAAACACTCTTGAACGAAGAACACTGTGCAAAAAACACAGCAGCTTGTCCAAACAACCCATCGCTTCATGTCCAAAAGAGAAGCTTGTCAGACAATTTCAGGCCCAAGCTTCAGCTCTGTGACATTGGTTCAGATCTGTAGGTCAGTTTTCACAGTCTTGTAATTCTCACGCTCAGGATGAAGAGAGTGAAGAAACAACACGCCAGAGAAGAAAATCAAAACACCATGCCGGGACTGATTTCAGGGTAAGACAGTTTCATATGATAGGATCCTTTCAGGCCCAACAGAAAACCACTGCAAACAGGGATGGACCATATATTCAACACTCACAATATGATAATAAAGTTTTTGCTGGCAAAATGAGGATTTTTTTTCGAAATATAAAAATGCTTTTATAAAAAAGTACAAGTAAATAAAAAATGGTTTTCATTTTAATGTATATACTGTTATATTGGTACATATTCTTTTGATATATGTCTTCATTCAGTGAAAAACAATGCCTTATTTTATATTTTTACGTAGATTTTAACTGCATTTTTTTAGTAATATATAATTATGTATTGTAACATTATTCTCACTGTACATTGAGACCAAGCACTTTCTGAGGGGCAAATTTTTACCCAGAACTTTATTTAGATCCTGGTACCAGCCCAAAGTCCTTCTAAAGTTTCTGTGGAAAGCTCCTATGGTGGAAACGGTGGAAATACCTGCATTCACTGACCACAGCAACAAACACTGGAGGCACTGAAAAACGCTTTATGAGCATTAAAAGCACCCTCACCTCCAGCACAGGTCCGGCTCCGAGGATGATCTGCTCCACGCCGCTGGCGAAACCCTTCTGACTGAGCGCCGTCAGGTGGTGGATGAGGAAGTTGGTGCTCTGCGTCTTCCCCGAGCCGCTCTCTCCCGAGATCACGATGCACTGGTTCTTTCTCCGCTGTAGCATGGCGTGATACGCCGCGTCGGCCACCGCGTAAATGTGCGGCTCCAGCTTCCCCAGACGCTGCTTATCGTACATCTTAAAGTGAGACACCACCAGGTTAATTGGGGGAAAAGAAATTGTGAACAAATATTACAGCTGATTACAAACCTTTTTTAGTATTACATGAATTCTGAAGTATTTCACATATATGTATATGTATTTAATAGAAGTCTATTAAATATCCTATTAAATATGCACTAATCTGCTCATCATATATCTAGAGCAAAGACCTCTACACTGGAAGTTCTTGTTTGACTCTTGGTGATATTAGACTGAGGTATTTTGGATCCCTCTTGGATATATTCACTTCATAAATCCTGACAACAGCCAGAAAAAAATAGTAATTTTGAGAAAAATTGTTGTATAAAACCAGGCAAATTATTTATGAGACCCTGGACCACAAAATCAGACATAACAGTCTTTTTCATTGATGTGTGGTTTGTTAGGATAGGACAATATTTGGCAGGGATACAACTATTTGAAATATTTAAACCAAAAAAAATAAAAAATCTAAATAAAGAAAATCACCTTTTAAAAGTGTCCATAATAAGTTCTAAAATTACGTTCTGATATGTTTATGATAGGAAATTTACAAAATATCCTAATGGAGCATGATCTTTACTTAATATCCCAATGATTGTTGGCATAAAAAAGAAAAAAAAAGAAAAAGTGGAGCAATTTTGAGTAATTTTAACACATAAAATGTATTGTTGAATTTTGCTACAAATGTGCTACTGATGACTGCTTTTGTGCTACAGGCTCACATAAGAACAAGCCCTTCAGTAAAATACTCCAGATTATAGACTGTAATAAAACAGTAAAGTTTAACTAAAGTGAAGGTTTTTGAAAAGGATGGAAACAGCCTTTAAATATATACATATTTTAGAGTAAAAATTGCAATCGATAGACGCAAACAGATAAAAAACATTTAAGTGTACTTTAGATGTTTTCTTTTCACTAATCTGAAAAAAAAAAAACTTCATGAAAAAATAAATAAAAGACTGCCAAGTGTATGAAAAATGTGGCTGGGACAATAAATTGATGCATCGAGTTTAACCGACGGATTCTGAGATTATCGGAACTCATCACGATTTGCTCTGTAATCGAATCTGAGCTCATATTTTAACACCAGATGACGCCCTAAACCTCCGATTTTATAAGATCCCTGAATCTATTAAACATGGCTAAAAAAAGTGGAAATGGTGAAAGAAGAGGAGCTCGACATAAGCAGTTTTATGTTTTAAAACCACGTTGCGTTGATTTCATGTCGCGTTTTTATTGGTTGGTCAGTAAATGTGAATCTATCAGCAACCTTACTATGAGATGATCATGCTGTATCGTAGGATATCTTTGGTTATCGGCCATCTTTGAATGCTGTATGACACAGGACCACTGATTATGAGCCAGGACCTAGCACAATCATCTTTTGTCTGGGACAGGTAAAAATCGTTAAGTTCGTTTAGGGCTTAAGGAACTGGAAGCGAGCAGAGTACGCCATTTCTAAAAGCACACAGCGCCATCTTCTGGTCAAAACTAAGCTTTCCGATAATCTCAGAATAAATGGCGATGCATCGATGTAAGACTGTTTGTGCCTGCAGTGTCTTGCCTTAACGTATTTGGGGTTATAGATGGGCAGGAACTTGAAGGGGTTGACGACGATCAGGATCCCGCCGACGTACGTGTAAATCTTTTCCTGCCGAAAGCGCCCGCGCAAGTTCTCCAGCAAAGTGCGCTCGTTCAGGTCGGGCAGCGCGCAGAGGTCGTCGACGTACAGAGGCTGCGGGAGGAATCCGCGCTCCACCATCCTCCGGCGCTCCTCTGTCACGCGGAGCCACATCTGCAGGTTTCCGTAGCGGATGGAGCCGTCTAAATCCTTCTCGCGCAGCAGAAAGCGGTAATCGTCCCCGGCCAGCCGGTTCTCCAGCGCCATGCGCGGCCACAGCATCATGCGCAGCACAGGGCAGTCGCACGGGTTCAGGATCCATTCCTCGCCGCCGAACTCCTTGACCTCGGCGAGCACGTAGAGACGGGCACGGTCCAGCTGCAGCCGCTCAATCACGCGCTCGATGACCTCCGCCGCCGACGTCACCTTCCGCGCCGACACGGGGCAGTAGATGGTGCCCTCGGACAGAGCGCCGGGATACACGCGCAACGTGAACTCAGAGTCCTCGTAACGCCGGCGCCCTCCGGCATCATGACAGCTCATGATGCTGCAGCAGCTCCCATCGGCTCCAGAGTCGCCCGACACATTCACGACATCCCACCTGAGAGGGACAAACACAATAAAATTACACTAATAGAATTTTTTTTTATACTTTGTGTATTTTTTCAATTTAATTTCATTAAAATATAAATAATAAAAAAATATATATAAAAAGATTTACAATTAAATTAAAGTAAAACGGAAAAACTAAATAAAATAAAAAGTATTATGTCACGTAAAGGTCAAGTTCAATCAGGTTTTATAGGTGTGTTGCAGTCATTTAAAACAGGAAGTTACATTTGTCTGTGAACAAAACCTCATTGTCTCCTTGATACAACATAAAAGCTTCTGTTCAAGCCACTTTCAAAAACACTTACGAAAGTCAACAGACTATTAACTACTGTCTTAAAAATTTCTGTCTCTTCCTACAACGTATATGAATTTAAACGGACTTGCTTTTAATTGTAATAAATAAACACATTAACAAAATATGATTGATGCAAACAGCAAAATATAAAATGTATGCTAATAAAAATACATATATATACGTATAAAATGTACTTATAAATGTTTTCATTTACAGTGAATATACTAAAGCATTTATTGTTAACAAAATATAACATTATATTATATTTATTTTATATCTATACTATTTATTTATATTATTTTATGTTTTTATTCATTTTAATGAACCACATTTTTATTCACATTTTATATATTCTTTATATATATATATATATATATATATATATATATTTATTTATTTTGTTCAGCGCTTTTAAGATCTGCTTTTTATTTATGATTCATCAAAACAGAATAAAAATGTACATATTAGATAGATTTGGGTTTAAATGAACATGTGGGTGAGTAAATACCATTTTCAGATTCTTTTAATATGACCAAGCAGATACTTTTCTAAACCAGACACCGAAATAAAAGAGCAAGAAAAAGGAAGGAAGAGAGCGGAGGTGTTGAAGCAGGTTAAAACAGCCAAGCAAACATATAATGCATAAAGAAAAGATGGATGGAAGAGAGAGAGATTTAAGCAGAAAGGTCTGTTTACAAACCTAACGCTTCCTTCATAATGAATGCAATCCCACAATGCAATGCAACACAGCCATTCACCTTAGGGCACTTCAGTCCAGTGACTTGCAGTAGACTATCGAGAGAGTATGCAGCACACAAGGATCAAGAAGGCAGCTCACATCTGTGCTGTTAACACACTTCTGTCTGTTATTAAATCAAACCTTTAAACACGAGACAGCTCCCATTTCCCATGATGCCGAGGTCCGGTAATACTGAAGATGAGTGACAGTGTGATGAGCCGCAGGATAACAGAGGCTTCAGCTGCAAGCTCTTCTTAATAGAGACTAATCAACCACTATACGACAGATACCTGAGCAACACCTCAAGTCTTGTGTCAAATGATATAAAAATAATACAATATTTAACTTTACACTAAATCTTTATAATAAATGTATACTATATTTTTATGCATTTATATGAAGGCTTTAATTGGCTTTTGGTCCATTTTGATTAACTATAAATAGAAAAGAAATTGTTGAAAAAAAAAAAATATATATATATATATATATATATTAAAATAGGACTAAATACATACTAATATTTATTATTATTTTAAAAAATATTGTATTATTTATGATATTTTTATAATTTGTTCAAATAGCATTTTATTATTTATTATTCATTTAGAAAAATAATTCAATAAACAAACATGCATAATAACATAATTTTAACTGTGTGAGAAAAAATAAATAAAAGGCTAACATTATAATCTGGTTTATATTTACTTCATTATAAAAGTAATTTGTGTTTATCATTTGTATGCATTTAAAAAGCATAAAAATTAATTAATTGTGTGAATGAATTTCTAATTGTGCCATATATATATACATTTTTAATCTGAATACAAAAAAATAAAGATTTTCAGATTTTTATGTGTATAATAAATAAATAATTGATTTATTTTATTTTATTTGACCAAATAAACCAGGTTGAAGCTGTCCTCTGACATGATCTCAGAAGCACCTCAAGCGTCTCTAATAACACAATCATCCTGTCACTTTCTACATCAGCAGCTCGTCCAAGCGCAGCCTCTGCTGATACGTCTGATAACTCGCCACACTCGGGTCAGGGGTCAGAGGTCAGCTGGAGGAGCTGAGGGGGCATATTTGCTCAGGCCTTGACAGGCCACAGCAGACAGAGTCACGCATGACCCCCAAAAACAACAAAAAGCGCTTCTGATAAGAGATAATAACATCCTCCATTAAAGACACACACCACACAAACAATCCTGAACCAATCCCTGCTCAAAGACAGCATCACTGCCCTACTTACTATGAAGGGCACTTGAAGTACGCACTGTGAAGGGTGCAGGACATCACCGTCTCGAGTGCACGCTTTATAAAAAGATACATGCACCCACCCTGAATCAGAACAACTCCTTAAAGACACAGTAAAACACCTTCACATCAGATCCTAAATATTTCTTTTAAAGCTGAAATCCAATTCAAGCATTAGAGGCTTGAAAAATTAAAAAACTGAAATAAGACGAAGCAGTAAAATTATAAAATGACTTATAAACTAACTGAATTAATTAGAAATGATTACACTTTTTATTATTATAAACAAATGCATTAAAACAGAACTAAAACCAAACCACAACATTATTAAATTAAATAAATATAATTATAAATTAATAATTATAAATATATAAATAAATCTGAACTAAAAAAAAGGAAACTGAAAAAAATATATAACAAATAAATTTGGTAATCACAGTCATTTTTTGACGACAGACGCAATTCGACACTGTCATTATTTTTTCGTCAGCTAGAGGGCGCTTTCCTTTAAAGCGTAAATAAAGGTGGTAATATGGTACTTCAACCAAAAAACGCCTCTATAGGTTGTTTGTGCAAGGACAGACTCATATTCTGTTTACATAACACATGTGTACTGTGTACCTTTATCACGTATATATAAAGACAAACACATGCATGGATATTTAATCAACATACACTATGTTTACATATTAAATATATTTACGCATAAAAAAATATAACAATATAAAGGTATATACACTGCATGTATTTGTATTTATGCACACAGTACACATACATTATGTAAACAAAAACATTAATTTTGAATGTGGCTAATCACGATTAATCGTTTGAAAGCACTAATAAAAACGCAACAAAATGACCCCAAATGAACAAAGATATTGATATAATTTAAATGTTAAGGCGATGCATTGCAGCAGTGTTTCTGTTGAAGGATAATTGTTCGGCTGTTTGCTACTTGTTCTGTCGTTGTTTGATCATAATTCTTAGTTATTTGTGCTGTAAAAATATGAATAAAAATAAGTGGTTTCAGTTGCTGTGAGAAGGATTTTTCTATTCTAGCGCAATAAGACAATCAGCACGGCATTATCACACACACGAGAGCTGAGAAACTACTCAGAAGTCTTACAGCAGGGTTTCTGAAGACTCACCCGGTGACCTGCAGAGTAACGAGAACCACGCAGACTCAACTCAACTACGGCCCATCATCTCCTTCATCATCATCATCATCATCCCGGCGTCGGGGACGTCAAACTCTGACATTCCAGTCCTCCGGGTCTGATCCTTATAAGGTGAGAGTCCGGGAGAAACACGACACACAGCGGACCTTAAATAGGAGGGATGCTGGTCTGAGATCCGCTCGCGTCCCTAGCACTGTCGAGTGTGTGTGTGTGTGTGTGTGTGTGTGTGCTGGAGAGAGGGGGAGGAGGAAATGCACCGCGAGAGAGAGAGAGAGAGACGCTTGTTATTTCCTGAAACATGAGAGAGAGAGAGACGGTGACCCTCAGTCTGTGTGTGCTTACGTTCAAACACTATACCATAAAACATCCACACGGTAACTTTTTTACAGTTAGATTATTATATCACATACACTACCGGCTGTTGAATCTGATTGGCTGATGAAGGTTTTAAGGTGTATAATTATCTGCATCACAGTTCCAGATCACTTCATCAAATGGTTTCTGTTTGCGGTGCTTTCACTATTAGTCCAGCACTTGTGAGAGATGCACAGACTTGGCATTAATTCACACACACACACACACACTCGGTTATGAACTGCATTAGTCTGCAGCTCAAGTCTCTAAAATGATGTTTTGATATTAACAACGGAGGAAATAATCCTACTCACAATAGTGTTTGAGGTACAAAAAGCAAGAAATCTAAGCAGAATAATTATTAGAACAATTTTTTTTGTTGTTGTCTAAATGCTTTAGCTTTATAAAACACATTTCTTGTCAAGGCAATAAAGACATTTGATTTTAATAGAATAGAATAGGATTAAATAGAACTGAGAGAGAGGCCTTCAAACGCTCACCACACTGATTTTTTATATCTAGAATGAATAGAATTTAGTTTGATTATATACACATGTGTGCATGTATTTTCATGGAAGTAGGATGCGCTCACAGGATGTCCGTGCTGTTGTTGTTGTTTGTGACTTCCTCCTCACTCGTTCTCAAACACTATCTTCAGAAACACAGAACATCAGCTCATGATGGGACTGGGATGGGAAACTCAATGTATAGAAGTATTAAAAGTAATTCATATCATTAATTTAGTACCAAATCTATTGAGAAATTGATCAAAATCAACAAATCAGTAAATTTAATACATTTACACATTCTTCATACAAAATTCATTTGTCATATATTAATGTTTATTGTGTGTTTATATATATATATATATATATATATATACATATATTGTATAATTTAATACATATATTTATTTTTAACTTCATATATATTTAATTTAATATACAGTATTTTTGTATTATTTTTTTTTTTCTTCTAATTTTTGCATTAAAAACAGCAGTTCTGAAGTAGGAAAATTAGATTTCTATAAATATAATTTCTTTAAATAAATTACAAGACTTTTATGTTTAAATGAATATAACGTACATATATTTCATATAAGGTATATCTAAAAACTAGTGGTGTCAAACAATTAATCACATCCAAAATAAATGTTTTTATTAACATGTGTGAGTGCTGTGTGTATAAATACACACATTTTATTATTATGATAAAATACATAAATCCCAAATCTAATAAAAATATGTATAAATATATCAAATATATATAAATATACAAAAGAAAATGAGTTAAAGTATAAATACACACATTTTATTATTATTATTATTATAAAATACATAAATCCCAAATCTAATAAAAATATAATTAAATATAATAAAAAAAAAAATATATATATATATATAACTATATTTAAAAATATATATAAATATACAGTGAAGTAACATAATTTTATTATTATTATCATCGAATGCATAAATCCCAAATCTAATAAAAATCTAATAAAATACAATAAAAATGAGAAATATTGTTTTGGCAACTAAGTTGAAGAAGTACAAAAACAGACTTGATACAAATACACAAATAAATAAATAAATAATACACACACACACACATAAAGCTCTAAATACTCCTAGCACCATACTCCATTAATGCTCCTTTACTATGATCCTTTGAGAAATCAATCAATAAACGGACACTGTCTTGTAGACGCGTCTCTCACGCAGTAAAGATGCTGCCTTACATACAGTGTGTGTTTTTAGAGCTGCACAGGACACCAGCTGATCAATACCAGCAGAATCACACACACACTGTACACTTCCTCCCTCCCGAGGAGACACGCTGACGTCTGCTAGCTCTGAAGAAGTGCTTCTCAGTAAACACTGCAGCAGCAGAAATGATCTCACTTCATATCAAATAACAGAAATATTGACCGACTGCTTCTGTTCCTCTTCTGTGAGGCACTTTGGATAAATATACAGTGAAGCAACACAGCATCTACATGATATACAATCATAAAGTGTGTGTAAATAATTAATTTTTTTAAATTACAAAATTATATACTTTATATAATGTGTATATATATATATATATATATATATATATATATATATAAACTAGTGGTGTCAAACAATTAATCACATCATTAACATGTGTGAGTGTATATATATATATTTACATTTTTACACGTACATATTTATATTCATATAATTTATAGTATATATATATAACATTTAATATTTAAAAATGTAATCTAAAAACACACAGAACACACATTATGTAAACAATTTATTAATTTTGATAGCACAAATAAAACTAAATAGATCATTTATAATTTTTTTTTTATTATTATTATCAAATATCTAAAATCTTGAAAAATAAATAAACACTCTTTAAATAAATAAATTACTTTTTAAATAAATACTACATGATTTAATACTTTCATAAACACTATATATATATATATATATACACACACTCTTGTATCTTGAAAAATAATTGTATTAATAAATTAATTCAACGAAAACACTAATAAAATAAACACTAATTTGTAAAGAATACTACATGCATAAATGAAGACGTAATAAAATGTACGGTAAAACAACGGCAGCACAAACAAATGAATGACATCAGCATAAACTAATAGGAGATGAGATATGGTCAGAAACAAGGAAAAGGAGGCGTTTAATAATTCAGAGATGAGCTCAGAGCAGCTCCAGACAGAGACGCAATGCTTCAGATGGATCTGTAATTCATACGCTCATTATTACTGGTGCTCGTGGCTCCTGCGTGAATAGATTGAGCTCGTTCTATTTCAGCTGCTAATACAGGAACTAATCATCTCTCTTATAGAGTTAATAAGACTCTCTGCATGCTATGGTAAAGATGCTGACGAAGCAGATAATACCAGCTTTTAGCAACCACATATCAACTCAAAACTATCTATGCAATGCCATTTTACATCTGTTACAGGAAGCAATTTGTAATAAAAATAATAACGCACATAAATTATTAATATAAATGAAAGTATGCTACAGTTTAAAGCAGCACGATCACAACAGAAACAGGAAACGCTGGAGGTGAAAGTGTATCTGAGCGTTAGAGAAGAGAAGTGAAATGTTGAGGCTGAAGAGGAAGGAATCAGACACAGATCACTACTGACACAAATCAAATATCATCATCTACATCTGAAAAGATAAAAAGCTCTCTGTGTTTTATTTAATTTAATTATTTTTTTATTTAATTTAATTATTTTTATTTAATTTTAAATAGAATTTTTAAATGCAATTTTTACATTTCATTTCATTCCTAGACATGCATGCAGTAGGATCACTTTTATGGTCTAAATAAACGTGAGATTAAATATTATTTTTCCCCTACAATAATACACCTGCACAGTTTATTAATGTACTCATAATTTATATTAATATGCATTTTTGTCATACAGGTTGATTGCACACAAGAAGACAAGGTCCATTGTGCCCTTGACCTTCTGAAATAATGCGAGCTCATCTTCTGAGAAGCAGAAATAGCCTCACATCCTCCGAAGAGTTTCACTTCTGTCTAAAAACCACCATCACAACCATTCATCCTCCAACACTTCTCCATCATCACGCTCAGTCCATCTGAAACACACCATCATCAGCTTTAACTGATTTGATGAACGCTCTACACGAGGAACAGTCTGACGCCTGACCACGAGCTCTCCTGGAGAACTCCTCACTCATCTCTACATACGCTCATGAAGAAACACAGCACACACACACACACACACCAGTCTGCTCACAAAACACTGAGACTTTACCGTTTACATACTATTACAGACTTACATATATTTTAAATTACCTTTAATTATTTTAATATCTTTTATTATAGTTTTTTTCCCTTTCGTTTGTTCGTTTTCATTTCGTTTGAAATATTTTATTATGCATTTTGGCCATTTCTATTTATAATTTTTTGGATTTCAGTTTGTGTCATTTAATTACTTCATTAATTTTATTTAATGTAGTTTCCTATACAACATTTCTAATTTTAATTTACTTTTCTAGTATTATATTTATAACACAAACTGTTATTTGTTTATTTAATTATTAGAATAACATCTAGAAAATGTTTTGAATTCGCTTCTATATTTATTTTTATATTGTAAATTGTAAATTTTATATTGTAATTTTTCAGTTGAAGGTTAGCAGTTTTAGGTGTTTTGGTCAATTTTATTATTATTATTATTATTATTATTAATAATAGTTTTAGTTTACGTAATTGTAATACTTCAACTGAAATACAATTTAAAATACTATTTGATTTAACATCCAAGGCAACAGTTCTTATTTATTTCATATTTATTATGTAATATTAATAACAGAGTACAAACGTTCAGGAAAAACAGATATTTTTAAATTATAATAGCATAGTTATTTTAAGTATTATATTTACATTTTATGTTTTTCGTTTTATTTCAAGTTTTAGTCATTTTTTATGTGCTTTCATCATTTAATGCAAATGTAGCTTTAATTATCTCTTCTTCACTTTTAGTTTTAGTATTTATTTAATTAAAATTTTTATTATTATTTTTTTTTAGTACTTCAATTTTTATTATTTCTCTGAAGCACCATATCTAAATGTTTTTTGTTGTTGTTGCTGGTGTTTTTGTTTTTTTAAGTTTTTCAAACTTTTTTATATTTATATTTTTTATATTATATTTATAATTTTATTTCAACTTTATTCCTATCAATGAGAACGATTTGAACCGTTTTAGTTAACAATAACAGAATTGTTCTCACTTTATCTAATACATAAATATTTTTTATCTGTTGGGAGAAAGACTCTTCCAGGCCTCTGAGACGATCAGTGACCTGAATTACACACACATCACTTCACTCTGAAGAATGCACACACACACACACACAGCATTAGCACAAACATCTGTATTCAGTGAGGATTTGCCTCAGGGTATGATGGGCCACTTAGAGTGAAATCTCACGAGGAAACACACACACACTATGAAATTGACTTCATGACAACATTTAGATGATTTTTCAGTTCAGGATCAACTAACAGCTTCTAAATGCATTTACATCCTGATTACTGATGAATATAATGAATTTAGCATCTAATTCAGGAAATAAGAGCTTTTAAAAGGAACTGAAAAATGTTTCATTTTCACTTGTGCTGTTCTGAGTGTAGTTTCAGTGTAGTTTTGTTCACTGAAATAACAACCGTATATAACGACAGAAAGATCATTTTTGAAACACCACATCAGATTTAAAAACTCAATCTCTGCACTTTCTGATGCACAGTAACAGGAAGGAACCCAACTTTACGAAACGAAGTAAACCTTACACAACCCAATACAGTAAAACATGAAGAAACTTCCCGTTCAAACACAAGTGACATCCAGTAACACAGAACCTCCCCATCATCTCAAACAAACACCAGACATACTTACAGATTCATATACAATATTCTAGAAACGTTCTCACACACGCAATCCAAACATCATCTGAGAATGGCTCTCAGACTGTTCTTCACCAGCTATAATCAACCGTCTGATCTGGATTATCATCAGCCGTACAAGAGAAAAACACCATCCACCTCAAATAAAGGCTCCAGTTAAACCACAACTGACTTTCGCTTTTTAGAAAAGAAGAAACAGAGCCAGACTGATTATGAGCCGATACCGATATTAGGGAGTAAAATCTGACGATATTCGTAATGTGTATATTACATTATATTCCTAACTTTTGACAGGTACTGTACATAGAATCCAGTATATACCCACATATATACATAAATTCAGACCGATTGTGAGCCGATACCGATATTAGGGAGTAAAATCGGCCGATATTCTTAATGTGTATATTACATTATATTCCTAACTTTTGACAGGTACTGTACATAGAATACAGTATATACACACATATATACATAAATTCAGACCGATTATGAGCCGATACCGATATTAGGGAGTAAAATCGGCCGATATTCTTAATGTGTATATTACATTATATGTCTAACTTTTGACAGGTACTGTACATAGAATACAGTATATACACACATATATACATAAATTCAATGCAATTCTGCATTATACAGTAAATTCCATGCGATTCGGTCCATGTTTTCTGCATCGTGAAATCATAGAGCCCTATTAATGTAGCGAAGGAGTATGATAATGTAATTGTGAGAGTAAATGATGAGGACATTATATTATTTACTTTATAGCATAAAGCATGAAAATAGTTGGTGGAACGCAATGAGATTATTCCCAATAATTTTTTTTTATTTTAAAGTTTTGCCGATAAACTGAAACCTCGTTCGACCTCTTAACTCTAATCTCTCAATCCTCTCTCCTAGACATCAATGAGATCAAAAGGAGACTTGGAGCTTCTTAGAGGGAAAATGGCCTTGGGAATCTCAAGTGTGTCTCAGGGAGATCTGTTTTGAGACTCAACCGTTACAAGTCTTCCTGAAATCTTCAGCTTCACAGAGGTTTCTCCTGAGCACAGCATCCCAGTAACTTTAAAATAAGGGTAACTGTTAAACTAGATTTCAACACATCCAAGTTCAAGCTGGTGCATTGAAGAACCAAGAAACCAAAACAGTTACCTGAAGAACCTACAACTAAACATCAAGAGCGTTAAACTTAAAAGAACCACTGCAACTCATAAATGAGATCTCTATTCAATCTAGGAGACCGTGATATTACAAAGATCAAATAGAGATTTCCTGAGGTCTCCAGCTTCTCAGATGTTTATCCTGAGAAAAACAGGATGTCAACTGCTTCAATGTACAGTTTCAGAAAAGATCTCAACTTTATCAAATGTCAGAGAAGAAGTTCAGGTTCAGATGCTTTAAAACACCAAGCAACCAAAACACTGACCTACAACAAAACATCAAGAACATAAATACCAAAGAACCATATAACAACTCAAGTAAGTTGTCCTTCTCAATTTTCTTGCTTCTCAGAGGTTAATCTCAAACATGTCTCTGTTGGGTCTCAGAGAAGATCTCAGTGTTAAGAAAAGACAGAGACGTCATTAAGTTCAGGCTGAATGTTCTGGTGCTTTACAGAACCAAGAAACCAGAACACTGACTTGAAGAACCTACAACGAAACATCAAGAACAAACTCATGAAGATCAAATAGAGAGTTTCCAGCTTCTCAGATGTTTCTCCTGGGACAAATAAAGTCCCTACTACTGTGTGACTGCTGCTCTGGGATCATGTGAGGAGAGTTTTACACCCATCAAGGGCGTTTGTGAGGACCTGGAGCGCTGGGAATGTGTTCTGCTGGCCTTGGGATGGAGGTCTTTACAAGCATGTATCATATGATGTGTCACTTCATATCTGCGGCGAAGACGATGTGCCACCCGCCTGCAGCAATCCAGAACATTCCCTCTTTGTGTTCAGAAGAGCGCCGAACAATAAACAGTAGGCAACGAGTAGAGCCTCATGAGATATGTTTTATATGTCCCAAATACTGTTTGTTTTTCCAGTCTTTTTTAAATGTACATTTTTTTTTAAGTAATCAAAAAGCGTGTCTAATTCACAAACAGAAATCATGAAGCTTACACACAACTTAGAAGTTACAGAAATCTAATTTTGTGTTTTCTCAAATGGTTTTAAATCTGTTTTAATTTTTATGATTACATTATAGTAATCAAAAAACTGAAATCAAGAAACCTACATTTTCTTTTTTCAATTTTACCAAAATCTTAATATTAAATTGTTTCAATTTCTGGATTCTGTTTAAATGGTTTCGTTAAAATTTCAATCATAAAAAGCATGTCTAGTCAAGTAAATTAATTAAAAAATTTTAAGGATTTCTTAATATAATAACTTTTTTGCAGAAATTCTGTGCAGAAATTATCTGTATTTAAGATTTAACAAAAATTTTAGCAAAGACAGTGTTAATCAAATTAAGGCATGAAACATTAGCAATTACAGTCAACAAGCAATCTTTAAAAATATAATACATTTTCTTTTTTGTAAACAAAGTGTTGCTGCACAACAATAAATATTCAATGCCGATAATGTAAAAAAAAAAATGGAAATATCGGCCGATATATCGGCGTTGGTAACACACGGTCAAACGAGCGTATTCACCCACAAACACTAGTACTTCATCTAAATGACTGTTTTGAATCTGTGCTCCTCTTTATATCTCTTATCAAATGACCACACAGGACCTAAAGGTCACGTTTGAATCCACTTCAAACATGAACGGACACACACACACACACGAGGCAGAGGTGTGTGTGTACAGTAATGAAGAGCACCTACAGGTGTCTCAGCAGAGTCAGAGAATCGAGGTTAATGAGAAGCGGCGTTAAAGGATACGCTTGTGTTATCCTGCATCATCGTGCCTTTGATCCCAACATCACACACGCAGAAATGTGGGAGTCAGAGAGTGTTTGATGCTGCCCGGTGAAGACGTTAAAACACACACACACACACACACACACACTCCTCCACAAGCATGTGATGGTGAGGTGGTTTGTGGGAGAAATCACCTGCAGCTTCACAGGAACAGACCGTTCACGAGCATCTAACGGACAGACACTGCTCATTTCTGCACTCATTTAATCATATTCCAGTTCCGAATACTTTAAAACACAAATAAATATATAAATAAATATATAAAAATAAATAATATATAGAAATATAATTTAAAACCTAAAACGTACATAACTTCATAAAACTAAAACATTTAATATGAATAACACATAAATAATACATAATATTCTAAATAATATCAAATATAATACACAATATAAAACATAATATATAGTCATTCTTGTTCTGCAGTAACTTAAAAAAAATATTTATTTTTCTTGTTACTTATAATGATTTTAATGAAAGGGCACAAAACCTTATGCTCTAATGTTCAAATCTCTGATAAGGCAAGACTGTGTAATATATGCATTAAAATATAATTAAAAATAAGGTCATATATAATATATAAAGCAACTAAACGTAAATATGATATGAATAAATAATATAAATAAAATAAAATAATTTTCATTCTTGTCCTGCCTCTGTATCGGTATAATCTAATATTCAAATATCAAAAACACAAGAATATGCAATAAAAATAAATATAAAATAATTAAAATGAATTATATAAGTAAATATTTTAGTTAAATAAAAATAACAATATATTATCCTATATAATAAAATATATTATATTATATCAATAATATACAATTCGATGTAATATATATTCACAGTCATTCTTGTTCTGAAGTAACTTATATAATAAATATATGCACTGGAAAGCTATTGAAAAGTCTAATAACAATCACTATGATAAGAATAATGTACAGACATCTTAAATGAGTTATTAATCAGTATATTTCGTCAGACCCGCTCCTGCGTTATCTACAGAGACTGCTCCCTGTGCTGCTGCCTAGAGAGAGCTCACTACATTCAGAACAAGTCCTGGGGGTTGCTAGGTGAAAGAGTCCACCGATTCAGCCCAGGCCTGTTCCCATGAGCCTCTGCTCTTCACAGGGACTGGGATCAGAAGCTCTAATGACACGCTGCTAATTTGGGAGCCTCGTCAAGCCGTTTACAGGCCTGAGCGTTTATCTGGCTAACGCTGTCGTGATCTTCATCATCCTCACACCAGCCAATACAATCACACTCACACCGATCCAATCAGCTTTAAATCACATGATCACACTCAACCACTTTCATTTGATCAGTTTTGTCATAACTGGGAGTGTTTTTATTATCAATGCAGAGTTTACTGCGCGTTTTGTTTTCCAGATTTACTCTTACATTACTTGGTAATGATACATAAATAAATAAAAAGGCATGCATTTTAATAAATAAATAAGCAGAATGCTATGCCAAGACATCTTTTTTACCAAAAAGAGATCCAATTATTATTATTATCATCATCATTAAATAAATCAATCAATAACAAATAAATAAAACATGCAAAAAATACTATTTAATATATTCATATATTTTCAGGATCACTAGTACATTAATTGTTGTGTTTATTTTAATTAATATTATATCATTTAAATATGATGTTTTAGACATTTATTTTTATAGAAATTGTTTAATTATCTAAGCAATCATCTTAATTAAAAAAGAGTTTACTATTACTATTAATTATTATTTTATTTTTAATTACTGATTAAATTAAAACAAATAATGCCTAAACATGCCTGTTTTTATATATTATATATAATATCATGGACATTATTTATTGCTAACAATAAACAAACAAACAAATCATGTTTTTCTTGTTATTTTTGTGTGAAAGCTGGACATGTTTCTGTTAAACTCAGAAGAGATGAAGCTCAACAGATTATCCAGGCCTTAATGACTGTGTAATATATTCCATACATTCATTCACTCCAGCACTGAAATGTCTATATTGATGTAGAAAAGGCATGGATGTGATACAAACGCAGTCATATAAGACGTCTGTGAGAGAGAGAGGATTCCTGGGAAGAGTGAGTGAAGCTGGAGGCTCAGGTGCACATCTTCTGCTCTGATTCCTGTGATGGAGAACAGCACCAGACCGTCCCGAGCCTCCCAAAAGCATTGCAGGACAAAATATATACGCTTTCACTCATCAGAACCCTGATCCGCAAACAGATTCATAATCCAAAACATAATCCATAATCCAAGACAAGACTAAGTAATATTCAAATAGACTTACTTTAAAATATATGAGATATATACATCTATATGGGTCAACGACCAAAGAAAAAACCTTTTTAAAAGTAGTCACTTACATTTAATGTGCTTTCCAAAAATATTTGTGAATTTTTTGTGTTAATTATGGAGATATTTTTCTATATTTTTCTGTTTAAGAAAACAAAATACATACATATAAATATATACTGCAATATATAAAACACATATATATATTTTTTTATGATTATTATTTATATATAAATTATAATATAAACAACTATACATTTTATAAATATATTATATATTATAAATATAATTTAGGTTTTTTTCTTGTTCTGCAGTAACTTAAAAAATACAAATTTGTTTGTTTCTTATGGAAATATTTCTAATAGTGTAGAATACAAAATATTCTCATATGTCTGATAACAAGACTACAGATATAATATAAAACATACATATGAAAATGTAAAATATACTGTAATACACAAAGACAAAATAAATATAATAATAATAATATAAAATATAATGCATAAAATATTAAAAGAATTTATAGTCCATGTTCATAATATAATCATTATAGTCCTGATAACATAAAATAAAATATAATAAATAATATATAAAAAAAATAATTATTATTATTTATATATATATATATATATATATATAATAATTATTATAATTGTGTATATTTATATATATATATTTATTTTTTTTATTTTTTTTTTTATTATATTTTTATTCTATTTCAAGATTTTGCTGGTACTGCCTACCCCACACTACCCTATCTAGGACGCTAATTTTAAAATATACACCATTGATCACCATTGGTAATTCATAACAGGACATAAACAGGAATAAGGAGAAACTAACGCTTGTATATGGCTTCAGCTGTCACAATCATAAATTAAACAGAGGCAGGAACCGGTTCTTCAAGCTCCTCGCAATGCTTAGCATTTCCAGTGAAATTCGAGGCAATAAAACCCCTCACAAGCAGGACACTATTCATAGCCCGTTGTTATGAAATGCAATAATCCATATCAGCTTTAATGGATTTGAACTATGAAGGGCTCACAGCTTGACAACCCATCGCTGCGGCTCCGAAAGATCTTTAACGCAATCAAAATGAATTAGATTTCTGTTTCCCTGAGCCGAGACATTAGCAGCATCGCAACAATGGCAAATCATCCAGATGAGCCCTAGTTAGTGGACACCATCCAACACCCTTCAAGACAAAATCACGTATAAAGCGTCTTCAGCATCGGATGATCAAAACCCACTTATGAATGCAACTCGCTATGAGGGCAGCTGCCTATAGTGCTGTCTACATAGGCCACAACGATCAATGCTGCTTACTTTATTTTAAGATGATGATACTAAAGATATCGTCTAAGTAGGCTGGATTTTAACGGCCAAAATTGTTGTGTAGGTAAACAACTACACTTACATAAGTCCAAAAATGACGTCTACAAAGGCAGCTCACTAGATTTTGAGAATGTGGTGCTCAAAATGCTGTCTAGGTAGGGAGTTTACTAGGTTTTGAGACTACGATGGCCAATAATGGCTCCTAGGGAGAAAGCACACTAGAATTTAGGAGTGTGAGACCCATTAAATGCTATCTAGGTAAACAGCGCACTAGATTTTTATACTTTGAGGTTGTCTAGATAGGCAGCTCACCAGATTTTGGTATACTACAAGGTCTAGGTTACTAGATTTTGAGACTATAATGGCCTAAACTGTCTAGATAAACAATCAAATGCTACATTTTCATAACGTGGGGTCCGAAAAAAAGGCAACTAGATTTTGAAACTGTGCTTGAAATGCTGTCTACATAGGCAGCTTGCTGGGTTTGAGACTATAGCATCCACTAATGAGGCTCTGATACAGATTTTGATACTATGAGGTCTAAAAATGACCTAAATAGGCAGCCTATTTGGTTTGGAGACTATGATGCCCAAAAGGCTGTCTAGATAAACAATCTCTTACATTTTGATAACACAAAGTCAAAAAATGATGTCTAGATAGAGAGCCTACCAGGTTTTGAGACTATAATGCCCAAAACACTGTCTAGTTAGGCAGCTCATTACTACAAGGTCCCAAAATGATGCTCAAAATGCTGTCTAGATAGGCAGTTGACCAGATTTCGAGACTACGGAGGCCAATAATGGCTCTTAGGTAGAAAGCACACCAGATCTTAAGGGTACTATACTGTAGGTAAATGCTGTCAAGGGACACAGCACACTAGATGTACATACTATGAAATAGTTTGAAGTTGTCTGCAGAGGATACACAGAGCTCTGAGACGCAGGGATGTGTTTATTAGACTGACTCACATTCATGCTCAGCACAGCATATATAAGACTCTAACTGCATGCGTGTAAATACAGCTCCTGTTTTACTACACTAGGACTGAATATTTCAATAAATATGTGCAGTGAGCTATATATGATTGCCCGGACGCTCACAAGGTTTTGAGCTTTAGTGAGGATGCTTTTTATTTTGGCTGGTGTCTGCTCGAAGAGTCACCAGCGCATGAACGCGCATTCTGCAGGACTGCATCGATCATGAGAGCTTCATCTATCTGTGGTTCACTAAACAAAGACAAACCCGACGATCTGGACCGGGACGATCCCGCAGACACAGATCCGCCGAACAAAGAGAAACCCAGCGGAACCGCATCGTAAACGCACCGCATTTCTGCGTCAAACGCGTCTCACCTGCGCGCTTTATCGCTGCTGACGCTCGCCTGCGGGTCTCTGCATGTCCCCGGAACACACCGGAATCAGCACCGGTTTCTCTCGTAAATCCGTTTGAAGGAGCTCCCGGTACCGTCTGACTCGAGGACAGAGACGCGCGCGGTCATTAATGTCAGAGAAGCGCGCCGCTGTGTCCGATAATCACTGTGAACGCGCAGCGAGGGGCGGGGGCGCGCGACTGTCAGTCAGATCATTTCATCACTCTTTCAATATCTATCTATCTATCTATCTATCCACCCACCCACCCATCCATCCATCCACCCACGCATCCATCCACCCACCCATCCATCTATCTATCTATCTATCTATCCACCCACCCACCCACCCACCCATCCATCTATCTATCTATCTATCTATCTATCTATCTATCTATCTATCCACCCACCCACCCACCCACCCATCCATCTATCTATCTATCTATCTATCTATCTATCTATCTATCTATCCACCCACCCACCCACCCACCCATCCATCTATCTATCTATCTATCTATCTATCTA
>JAUMHI010000074.1:844371-854670 GCA_032359435.1 Enteromius unitaeniatus
GAACCAGGCTTAGTTGGGTCCAGTTCTCCTCTGACCGGACGCCCAGCACCTAATTTCCAGTTCAATTTTAAACACGTGTTTTTAGGTTGTGTAACCAAAATTGAACGTCAAGTACTGACGTCAACCCGATTTTCATTTTCAACCAAAATTCAAATTCTGTTAATATATGTAATATTTATATTTTAAGTTTTCAGTGACGTGACCGGTTCGAAGAAGTGGACGGCAAAAAATCCATAGAACTGCAGCAAAAGCCTGTCAATTTTCCATCTGTTTCACAGCCGCAAATATTTAGATTGCCTCCCAAAACAATAAAACAAAAGTATGTAAGTACAATTTTGACCATTTGAAATATATATTAGGCACCTGCGTTTTTAAATCATTAAACAGCGTGACAAAACGTTGTAGAAACATTTAAAGTGGCGTAATATATTTAAAACATTAATATTCGACTATCAAATTCAGTAAAAAATTCAACCACCCAAAACATTTTATTCTAACCTGTCAAAATAAAAGTCTTATTGTGGAACAAGATTGGCAAACGTCAGTGAATCAGGCCATACAAGTGTGCAAATTTAACAAAGTGACGTTCTTGCGTCTGTTGTCATAAACTTATTAAATATTTGTTTTATTAAAAGCTCCAGAGCTGCTGAGGTGCTTCTGAAATATCGTTCCAGTGAGAACCTGAGCTCTGTGTTTTGTGTAAGGACACTCGAGGCGTGTTGTCTTCAACAGAAAGGTGGAGGAGGTTTACTCCGATCCAGAGGTGAGGGTCAGCTGGATCACGGCTAACAGACAGGCAGTGTAAGAAACAATTACAGTGTAAATAATTACAAATGTTGTCATCATCTGTTCACCCACATGTTGTTTTCAAACCCGTTTGATTGTCCTTCTTCGATGAAACACAAAAGGCAATGTCAATAAGGAACATCTGATTTCCTTTCAATGTGGATGTTAATTTATACTGCTAACAACATAAAATATCATAAAAGTAGATTTGACAGCACTGACAGATGGAATTTATCAAAGAATAAAAATTGTATGTAAATCTGAGTTGGGTATAAATGATAACAGAACTTTTATTTTTTGGAGAACTGCCCCTTTAAGAATATTCTATTCTGGAATCCACATTCTACAATGTTCTTTTCTGGTATCCACATGTGTCCGGCTTCCTGACAGAGTCGTTCCTGGATTTTCCATATCCATTCCGACTGAGAGGACAGATGGTGACAAGGTGACCGTGTCTTAATGATTGTGAGAGCCTTGAGCTTCATGCCGGGCTGGAGACATGGAGGCCTTTAGGGAATGTGCTGAAAGTATGAGCACTGTCAGGAGCATTATATATATTCATCCATGCAGAAGGGACTTTTTCCATAACAGACTTTAGTGTGGATAGAGAATTATTGGAATTCAAGAAAAAGCTAATTTACGGTTCTAAAATTGACTTTTTTTCTAAACACTATGGAGCCAATAATGGTGGAGGACATGGTGATGGGGTGGTGAGATGGGAAGAAGAATTATATTAAAAATGCTTTTGCATTCTATTCTAAAACTAAAAGTATTACGTTCTACCAGAGAAACCTGTCATTCTAATGCAAAAATAGATTTTTGTGAAGTGCTTGAATTCCCCAGAGAGACTTGCAGTACATTTGAGTTCCCAGAGAAACTCTGTATTGACTCACGAACAAATGTTTTATGCGCAAAACACTAGCAGTCCTGCTCTAAACTATCATGTTCCTCTGAGAAACTTTGCATTTTCCCTGACATTTACATTCCTTTACAAAAGTACTGCATTCCCTTAAGCCAATTGCCATTCGCTATTGTATTTTGCATTTGCTCACGAGAAACGTTCTCGTAAATGTGTTGCATTGCCCGAAGAAACTGCGTTCATTCACAAAATTGCATCCCACCCCCAAAAAAGATTTGCATTCTCTCGTAAAATTGTTGCATGCCCCAGAGAAACTTCACTTTCTTGGAAAGCGATTGTTCAAGCAATGGCATTCCCACAGGAAACTCGCAAAAATATTGCATTCCTGCATGAAACTTTGCGTTCAATCGCAAAACATTCGTGTTTTCTCACAAATCAATTGCGTTCACTTGCAAAACATTCGCATTTTCTGTAAAACTTTCTTGTAAAACTTTTGCATTCCCCCAAGAAATGTTGCATTCATTTGCAAAACATTTCAGCTTTCTTACAAATCGATTGCGTTCATTTATAGAAAACATTTGCATTCCCCTAAAAAACGTTGCATTCTCTCGCAAAACATTTGTGTTTTCTTATAAAACTATTGTGTTCCCCCAAAAACGTGTATTCTCGTAAAACTTTTCCATCCTCTCACACGACTAAAATATTTTTTTTCTTAAACATATTGTTGAGTCCAAATATTTGTCCAATTAAATACTCTCTAGAAGGAGTATGTCTCATTTCAAAGTATTAAAAGTACCATGTGCAACCTGTATATTGTGTATTTGGCCAGTTAAGGTGGTTTAATGAAGTCAGTGGCTTGTTTTAAAACATCTTGAGTGAGAATTGCTGTGTTCTCATAGACCACAAATTCACTGCTGTGTTATTTTTCGCCCCTGATGTCCTTTGAGTCATTCAGCTCAGACCGCAAAACACCCATAAAAGTCGTTTTTACTGGAGCACCGTTGGCTGCCGTGTTTAACAGATCCTCCGTATGTGAATAACAGACACAAATGAAGCCCTTTTCAGAGTCTTATGTCACTTAAACACATCCAGAATACAAAGCAGATTTTACTCTGACAGGCCTCTATGTTTACATCAGTTCAGTATCTTCATTTACTCGCCCTCATGTAGATCCAACCCGTATGACTTTCTTCTGTGGAACACAAAAGCAGAATTATTGAGAAATTTCAGTTCAGAGGAGAAACTCCCATCAGAATGAGGACGTGAGGTCAAATCTCACTCACCATGACCCTCAGATGCAACATTCCAGGAATTGCTCGCCTCAAATGTCAGTTTTAGGCCTCGAGGAACCAGGTGTGTCAAGAAGGTGCACAAACGAGATTCCCGCTTAAAATGGTAAACCATCACAGTAGCTATACTAGAGACCTGATATTTGGTTTATTAAGAGTCCTGGAATATTATTCTAGATTTAAATTGAGGTTTTATCATTTCAGTCTTCTGTTTTGCTTCATTCTTAGGTGAAATTCTCAAACCAACCCATGAATGACCTTTAACATGAAACAAAATGGACGATCCCTGCAGTTTCTGCAGCACAAAGCCTGTCATTTACAGAGTTTCTAGAGGAATGAATATGTTTGATATAACAGTGCATGCAAATGAAGTTTGAGAAAGAACTGACCACACCAGTGTGAAAATCATCATTTGAAAGTGATGTGTTTTCTTAGGTATCAAGAAATATTACTTTTAAGTATGTTTTACCTCACCATGAAATGAAACTTATGTTTTGTCGCCTCCACGCGGTTAATTACAGATGCCCTTAAGTAAAAGACAAGACAAGGAAAATTACAAAATTAAAAATATCCATCTTAACAGAGACATTGCTGTTTTAAAAATGGTTTAGAGTAAGATATGTAATTAAGCCATGCTCACAACAAGAACCATAATTACTATCAAAGAAACCGTTTGTTCTTATTAAAGTTAGATGGGTTTTGATTGTCAACATTTACCGTACATTAGCTGGAAATAAAATCGCTTTTCCAACAAAATATATCTTCTTCTTTACCGTATGATGCTGTTAACACCGTTTTTCCCAAACTTATGTCAATGTGATTATTATAGGCCTAACGTTATTTTTTTACCTCAGAAAAACGAACTTCCCTGTGAGACGTTATTTTAAATTTCGCGCGCATTTCCAGAGCCGCGCCTCTGATATAGTGCAAATAAAATCATTTTATCTTAAATATATTTGTACCTTTTTTTACTGACAATTAGTCACACATTTTAAATAGCAAATTTTCAAGATACATATGTGTAATTTGATGGTAATGCAATTACTGGCCTTTATAGTTGGCATGAACATCATGAACAACAACGATTACCTATAAATCCTTTCATAAAAAGAAATGCTCATCAAAATTTATGTGAAAAACCAAAAGGAAACAATTGTTAAGAATTTTAGTAGAATATGACTTGTCTCTCATCATCATTTGCTGCTGGGTGTTTTAGGATAAATTGCTTATACGTAACATTAATTCAATTTCATTTTAATGCAATAATCAAATAAAACCGATTGTGGTGTCTAGCATACACTGCTAATGAGGTTGTCATTGTTGTAAAACAATATATAAACGAATGCAATGTATAAATGTGCGATTCAAAACTTTATTTCAACTACTAATTAAATAAACAATAAATTCTTAGACACAAAGAGAGAGAATCTGGTGAAGGTTTTTATTAGTTTGACTTTACCTCGCATCTTTCATGTCAGAAAGTTACAAAAACATCTACAATTTCTACAGCTTGGCCTAAATCATGAGCATGACAATAACTTTTGACATTCAATCTGTACAAAACATCACGACAACATACCGCATCTCTCATTTACAGCAAACCTAAACCATCACAGTATTAAATATCGATTTCCTACATCATGTTCTGCACGCCAGAAATGCAAGTGTAGATTTCAAGTACGTTACGACCTACAGACGCCTCCTATAATGCACTTTAATACATCACAAATAAAGGAGATTTGACGATTACTACATTACAACAGGCCTTCTTCATGTCCAAACTGTAACATGCAACATTGACTTTACTTTGACCTTCCTTCCATTCCCTGCAGTCATCCGTAATATCAATTAGGAATAATCTTGAAATGTGGGACTATCAAACAGTCACTGCCTTTCTTACACTTTTTTTTTTATACAAGAAATCTCATAATATCCATTTTACACTGCAAAAATAATTTCTTAATCAGTATTTTGTCTTGTTTGTCATGTTAGAAAACAATTTACCTGCAAAGCAAAATTGAATAAGATATAAAAACTTTCTCTTTTTCTCAAATACATTCCTATTTGGGATCAGTGAGATTTGTAATGCTTATTAAAATGCTTAAAAACAGTAATATTATAAAGTATTATTGCAATTTAAAATAGCTGTTTTACATTTTAATATACGTATTAAATTATAAAAATATATATTTGGAAATTCAGTAAAATAATCAATTATTATATATAATTTATATATATAATTGGAAATTAACTATTATATAAAATTATATATATATATATAATTTTAATTTATTAGGAAATTAAATATTATAATAACAATATACATTTTTAAATATTTCAACAAATCAGCAAATAAGTATAAATGCATAAAATATAATATAAATATTTTAAACAATTACACTTTGTGATTTGTTTAAATATTAAAAATATATATCTATTTTACATTCTAAAAAATATCTAATAGTTTACAAGTAAACAAGACAAAAATACTCATTAAAATGATTTTTGCGCAGTGCACTAAACACTGGTAAACATGCACATTTCAGGTCATTTAAGAGAAAAAAACAACAGACAAACATAGAAAGAGTTAAAAAAGTGAAACTCTGCGGCCGTCTGGAATCTCTTGACGTTGAGTTCAGTAACAGCAAGCGTTGCTGGTAACAGTCAGCAGCGTAGTCCTGATCGATCCTGAGTCCTGGAAGCGGAGCTGTTAGCTGAAGTCGTCCTCTGCCGGTCGGTTAGATAGCTACTTCTTGACTAGTGCCGTACCTGTAACTGAGCTGGTTTAGTTGTCTGCAGGTGCTGATCTGTGTTGGCACAGGGTTAAACCAGGGTTACCTGCAGAAAGAGAGGGATACAATGATCTTAGAGATACACACATACACTGGGTATGAAAAGTATTCAGACCCCCTTAAATTTTTCACTGTCGCAGCCATTTGCTAAAATCATTTACGTTCATTTTTTTTCTTGATTAATGTACACACAGCACCTCATATTGACAGAAAAACACAGAATTGTTGATTTTTGCAGATTTATTAAAAAAGAAAAACTGAAATATCACACGGCCATAAGTATTCATACCCTTTGCTGTGACACTCGTATATTTAACTCAGGTGTTGTCCATTTCTTCTGATCATCCTTGAGATGGTTCTACACCTTCATTTGAGTCCAGCTGTGTTTGATTATACTGATTGGACTTGATTATGAAAGACACACACCTGTCTATATAAGACCTTACAGCTCACAATGCATGTCAGAGCAAGTGAGAATCATGAGGAACTGCCTGAAGAGCTCAGAGACAGAATTGTGGCAAGGCACAGATCTGACCAAGGTTACACGTTTGGAACGACCAGAACCCTTCCTAGAGCTGTCCGTCCGACCAAACTGAGCTATCGGGGAGAAGAGCCTTGGTGAACAAGGTAAAGAAGAACCCAAATATCACTGTGGCTGAGCTCCAGAGATGCAGTCGGGAGATGGGAGACAGTTTGTAGAAATTCAAGCATCACTGCAGCCCTCCACCAGTCGGGCTTTATGGCCCGATGGAAGCCTCTCCTCAGTGCAAGACAGAGTTTGTTAAAAACACCTGAAGGTGACTGATGCACAAGTGTGTGTTTGTACCTCTCTCTCATGCTCATAGCTGGTTGTGTGTTGAGGAAAGACAGCTGCTGCTCCAGACTGCAGACTCGAAACGCCAGGTAACACGATGAAATTATGAGCAAAATAATGCTGAAACACACACACACACACACACACACGGTTAACATGCATGTTAATGACATCACATTAAAATAATTAGACTAAAGATGTCAAACTGGTCTCGTTGAGAAAGTAAATAAATCTAGCTAATATTATTATACATAAAAATTATACATTATAATGATAAATTCAATCATTTGACATTTTTATTATGTATAGTAATTCATTTTTATTTGTTGTAATATTATTTATAGAAATCCTAAATCAATATATTTGACATTTTAGATGTTTTACTATTATTTTCCCCTAAAATTTTAGATATTTATTAAGTTAAACTACTCTGGTTGAGAAAATTAATACTACTTCACATTACCATTATTAAATAAGATTATTTAATTAGAATTATTAATAACTATTCATTGTTGTTATTTATAACAGATAATGTGTTTTATTATGTTTATGGTAATGTCACCACATTAATTATTATGAAAATAATTAGTAATAATTATACATTATTATGTTTAAAATGATAAATTAATGTGACACTGTTAATGCCTTTATCATGTTCCTTTTAATAAAAAAAAGAGACTAAGGAAGTTAAACTGCGGTTTGAGAGAGTTAACAAATACACTTATTCTGTGCCTTTATTCATTATTATAAAATCTAAATATTATTTGTAATTATTAAAAAACATTTTTGACATATGATCCTTTTATAATGAATTTATTATAATACATTATTATTTATAATAATCTCAAAAAATATTTATAATTACTTTTCCTTAAAAAAAGACTAAAATGTTCTCTTTCAGAAAGTAAAGAATTATTATTAATTATTATAAATACAATTCTACATTATTATTATTAATATATTATTAATACATTTTTTAGGTTATACAAATTCATTTATTTGACTTTTTTATGATGCTCTTGTTGAGTAAACAATTAAACAAATCTGCTAGTTGACATTTATTATTATAAATATGTTTAGAATGATGAATTATTGCCCACACTCGTACAGCACTTCATTAAAAGGTCCCTGCTTGAATGTTTGACTTCCTTACAGTCGCAGGATGAGAGTAATCCTGCTGAACATCCAGCAGAGGGTGATATAACACTACGACAGGTCAAGGGAGTCTCGGCAGCTGCTTGCTGATTGTTCTGTAGGAATGAGAGTGGTGTGTGAGAGAGCGTCTCTGGACTCACAGCAGGATGAAGAACTTGAGCAGATGATACTCCATGTGGCCCAGTTCAGACACGGGTTCAGTCAGCAGGATCTTCTCGGCCTCCAGCCGTCTCTCTGAGGATCACACCACATTATTTGGCTTTATTTTGCTGTTTCAAAAGAATTACACAGAGCCAAGAATCCCTTGTTTGTTTAAAAATCGACACAAATGCATCGAACCAACATAACAGCCAGTCAAACAGACTGAAGTCTCTTAGTCAAATAGAGCCAGTTCAATTTAATACGCCTCATAATCAAATAACGTGTAGATATTTTCCTAGTTCTGTCACGGGGATAAAAGTCCCTGGCCTGAAGCATTGATCGTGTCACCTTTGGCCCAGTAAGTGTCCCGTCACAGAAGAACAGGAGCAGTAGTTCATTAGAGAGCACATCGATGACTATAAACACTAACATGTGACTAACAGAGAAACACATTACTTCATCTGGTAATTAATCACGGGGTTTACATTACAATGAATCCCTAACTATAACACACATTTCTTTTACTTTTCTATGTTAGTAAATGCAATTTATGATCCTAAATTAGGAAACACAATGTATATAGTTACACATTTGTGTGTTTATATTTACATATATTATATAACAAATACAAATATATATACTATTAATAATTAAAATATAAGTTATTAAGCTAAGTTATTATTTAATAGAATAATTTAGAATTCAGAATAACGCACTTTTATGTTAAATATATATATATATGTATATATAAATTTATATATATTTATAAATAATATAAATATACAAATAAATACTATATAAATTATTAAATTTCACATTATAAAAATATCTCTCTATATACATTATATTATATATATATATATTTTTTTTTTTATTATGTTAGCATGTTTTAATGGTGTTTTATTCTGTTAGTAACTGTATTTTTTAGTTTTAACCCAACTGCAGTTTGATTGAGAGTAACCTGTATGCACATTAAAAAACATGATTTATAGAGATATCTGTTTTTGTCAATTTATAAAATGAAATATAAGTGGTGAATCTGTAGCTCTTCAGTGTGTGTGTGTGTGTGTGTGTTACCCTCGAGGGGTGTCTCGGCGGGGTACGGGGTGTCTCCTGCGCTCAGGCTGCTCGTGGAGTTTCCCAGCAGGTCCGGCAGCGATGAAGACACCAACGGAGCCGAGGGTTTCCGACGCCACTTCAACACCGGCGTGAAGTCAGTGGACACGGGAAACTCATCCTGCACACAGTAATCTCACATCAGACCCTCGTCATCACACACACCGCTGCGGGGCATGCATGTGATGTGTGTTGTGTGTCTCGTACCGTCGACAGAGAGCCAGGCTCCTCCAGAAACTGCTTTAGACTCAGACTCTTCTTCCCGTTCACCTGAGTATCAAACAAACAGTTAATACAATACAGTACTGCAAGTGTGTGTGTGTGTGTGTGTGTGTGTGTCTTACCTGAAGGTGTGTGCAGATTCTCCTCAGCACGTCGTACACACTGTCCCGTGAAAGCAGAGACACAAACACATACTGCACACCACAAACACACACGCATAAAAGTGAATAGAGTCTCTTAACTCTTAACTTAAAGTGCTTTAAATGATTAATCGCATCCAAAATTAATGTTTTGTTTACGTAAAACATGTATGTGTACAATGCATATTTCTTATGTATATATAAATACACACACACATGCAGTTTATGTTTTCAAAATATATACATGTGTGTGTGTATATATATATATAGATATAAACATTTATTTCTTAAATATATAGATGTATGCATATGCATGTATTCACGGTGCACACACGTATGTTAGATAAACAAACACTTTTCTTGTGGAGTGATTTGAAGGGTTTTGTGTGTTCGGTGTGTAGTTTAGCACCTTCTGGCTGGTGTCGGTGGTGATGGCCAGTCCGTTGGGCACCAGGCCGGCCGTCTTGTGTTTCTTCACCAGACGCACAGACACCACAGGGATGGCCACCTGAAGCAGAAAACAGCAGACAGAAACACGTGCCGTTACCAGGAGAACACGGATCCAGGATCTTTGTACTTCAGACAAAACAAACAGAAAATAAAAAAAATACAAAAAACCTCATCCAGACAAAGCCAAAAGCAAGTGAACTGAACGTAAGGTCAGCAGCCCAAAATCAAACACTCACTACTAGAGAAATCCAGTGATGGGAAATTCACCCAACGTGAAAATGAAAGTGCTCATTTGATGTGATTTCACATAAAAAAAGGCTAGTTTAAGCACATTAGGGTTGGGCGATGATGACCAATTTGGCATCGTACGATGTCATTTTCCGCCATAGATTAAGTGTGTTTTTGGCGAGCTGGTTACTGCTGCTGCAGCAGGGCGGAGAGTCACGATGCCGGCTCAGAATTGTGATGTCTATCGGCCGATGGCGATGGATGATGGCACCGACCCTAAAACACACCTCCACAGAGTGAGTTTATG
>JAUMHI010000074.1:859782-872282 GCA_032359435.1 Enteromius unitaeniatus
TTAACTTTAATGATTTTACCAAATGGCTGCAATATAACAAATAGTGAAAAAATTAAGGGGTTCTGAATACTTTCTGTACCCACTGTATATATATATATATTAGTGCTGTAAAATGATTAATCATGATTATAATTACACAAAAATACATGTCAGTTATTTTGCAAAATTAGGGTTAGTTAAAAAAATAAGGTTTTGTTTCCATAATACATATGTGTGCTGTGTATATTTATTATGTATATATAAATACACACAAATACTGTATATATAAATATATATATAAAATATTTTCACTTATAATATTTATCCTCATATAATTTCAATTATAAAGAAATATATTTAATACAATAATAAAAAGTATTCAATAATAATTATATATATATAATAATTATATTATTTAGAAATAATTTCAAGCTAAACATTTTTAGTTTCTTTAAAATATTTCTACATTTCTTTAAAAAATTTCTATTTTTTAAATAAAATTTTATATTATATATATTATATTAATATATAAACAAACATCTAGTAATTATTTACCATATCAGTAAGCCTAAGAAATTATAGATAATGACAGAATAGAATATCAATAAATAAGTATTAATATACTTACACATAACTAAATATTTAAACAAATGAATGAGTTATTAATTTGATATTTGTCCTGACAGGAGCACAGAAAGTGATGCTTGTGATATTTCAGTACAAGGGGGTTTTTCCGCTTCTCCTTCACCTCATTCCCTGACCTTCCTCTCACAAACAATCAATCATTGTTTATAGCTTCTGCTGCCGAAGTCTTCAGAGGAGCACTTCCTTCCTGGAGAAACGTCCCTGTAATGATACGTCATGTGAAGCGGAAGAACTCTGCGCTTTCATGAAGAAACAGCTGAAAACCCTTCAGGCTTTCTCATCTCTAAACACATCACACTCTTCTGGTTTGATGGATTAATCACACACAGTTTCTCCATAAATCCTGATCAACACGGATCTGCTGATTGTCTTCTGAAGCAAATGAGGGTCACTCAAATACTCCACATTTACTCAACGATGATGACTCACACAACCAACAAAATGGCACGTAACACACACACATATATAGGATGTATTGAGGAGGAAACCCAACTACACTCAGTGATCAGGTGATGCTTATGGTCCGTGATATTGATACAGATTCTATTTAAATAACAATTCTTTGACTGTTACAGACAGATTTAGATCCCACTTTACGTGAACCTTAGTTCCCAGGTCATTTACAAGATGGATTAAAATGCTGATGAAATCAAGAAAAAAATTATTTGGCCCTCAAGTCAAGAAAAACTTAAGTAGGCTTGAGAAAGCCGGACCAGACCGTTTAAAACGTTTAATACGTCTTTCAAATTTGAAAAGTTTTACGTTTAGAGTCGGACTGTAGATAGATAGATAGATAGACCTCAGAGTGGTTGCTAGGGAAGTCTAGGTGGTTGCTAGGGTGTTGATGTGTGGTTGCTAATGTATCCGGGGGGTTGCTAAGGTGTAGCTATGTGGTTGCTATGGTACCTGGGGTAGTTGCTAGGGTATCTGGAGTAGTTGCTAACCTTGGCGATTACTAGGGTACCCTGGGTGGTTGCTCGGGCCGTTGCTAGGTTAGTTGCTAGGGTGCTGCTATGCAGTTGCTCAGGTAATCTGGGTGTTTTTTTAGGGTGTTGCTATTTGGTTGCTAGGGTACTTGGGGTGGTTGTCATGGTGATTACCAGGGTACCAAAGATAGTTGCTAGGGTCGTTTTTAAAGGCTTAAAAAACATACTAAACAGTGTTTATTTGAGAATGTAAAAGTGTGTTGTGTTTCCTGTAAGGGGTAGGTTTAGGACAATACCACATACAGTCTGTACAGTAGAAACACCATTACACCTATGACCCCACAAAACACGAGTGTGTGTGTGTGTGTGTGTGTGTGTGTGTGTGTGTGTGCGCCCCTCACTCCGCTGTCTTATGTAATTAGAGCTGCTCGTCTACAAACGTGAGAGTTTTTTACATGGAGCATCTCCTCATCTCACACTGTGGTGAAAATGACACTTCAGTCCCATAAACAGACTCCTGCTGCGAGACGAATCTGGCTTCCGCAATTAATCACTAAACCAAAAGAGCCTCGCTATAAATGAGTGAAAACAAAAGAGACCGATCAAGACTAGTGTTTCCTTTGTTCAGAACAATGTGTAGGATCTATATATATTAATATATAATACATAATAACAAAATTTAGTTTCATAGTTTAAAGTTGTGTTCTTTTTAATATGTTAATGCATTTTTAATTTTAGTACTTCAGCTTCAATTTATTTTACGTTAATTGTTTCTAGTTTTGTTCTTATTATTATATTATACTATATTATTATACCTACCTTCACATTTAATAATATTATTTAAAAATTTAAATTGTAGCAATAAAATAGTTTTCTTGTAAATGTTATTAGTTTTCTTATTATATCCATTATCCGTTTTTTTCTATATTACATGTTTAATTAATTTTTATCTAATAAATATATTTCAATAATAAATAAAATATATTATAGAATACACAAGTAAAATATTATATATAATAACATATTTTTCATTTTTTTTCTTTAATTTTAATAATTTTGCTATGTGGTGTTGTCATTTTTATTATCGTTGTATTATTTATGTACAGCTGAAATGACTTACATTTTAGACACAATATTGACTGTTTTGCTCAATTTTGCTGATAAAATTACTGAATGAATCCCCTTTTTTGAACAAATCAAATGAGCCAATGATTCAGTAACACATTCATAAAGACAGCAGTCATTTGCTTCGTTTCTGAGTGAATCAGTCGTTTGAACAAATCTGTTGGATGAAGGACTAAATGACTCATTCACTACTGCCACCTACTGGTTTGGGTTCATAACCTTCATTCCAGCGTTTCTTAAAAGAAAAATGTTTAAAAAAATATTTAAAACATTAACCTCATAAAATTCTTTACGCATTCAGTATCTTGCGGTGAAAATGCATTTATCTCCTCAGGATTGATTCCAGTCTGAAGTTTAATCATGTCAGCAACACTAATACAGCTCTTCATCTCTCAAATGCCTCTTTGTACAGTTTCCATCTAATGAGTCCCATTTTCTCTCTATTGTTTTCCACTCTATGGGCCTCTGATCTCCAGCCACACACACACACACACATTATCTGCTCACGGATCACTGCGTCTCTGGTTAGGGAACACACGTGCACAGATTCTCATCAATCACAAATAGTTTGACTGCATGTGCGTAAATAGTGTGCAAACTTCACTTAACAAATGAGACAAGAACCGGATACAAAAAACACAAATCACTGTCCTGTGCAAACATATCAGTCTCATACTGCCTCTACAACAATATCCCTTCATGCCTGGATGAGAGACTGAAGAAATATGCTATTTTAGTAGTGCTATGTTAGAAGTATTACAAGTATTGCTGGTATTACAGGTATATGTGTGTGTGTGTGTGTGTGTGTGTGTGAATTATACATTATGTAACATAATAATATATCATTATATATTAGATATAATTACAAATTTTTAGTTGTCTTTGTCATTACTTTGTCTTTGTTTATATATATATATAAACATTGGTGCTGTCAAACGATTCATCGTGATTAATCACATCCAAAATAAAAGTTTTTGTTTCAATAATATGTGTTTACTGTGTTTGTTTATAAACACACGCACATAGAGTATATATATTATTTAATATTAACATGTATATAAAATTATATCTTTACAATTTTTATTTTATATTACACATAAATATATCTAATTTATAAAATACCTTTCTTAAATATATACATGCATGTGTGTTTATATATACAGTATAAATATACAGTATAAACACATATGTATTATATAAACAATAACTTTGATTTCTATTTTTTATATGCGTATATATTTGTATAATTTGTGTCACTTCTATTTCTTATTTCTATTTAGCTTAATTTTATTTACGTTTGTCATTTCTATTTTATTTCTATTTAGCATCATTTTACGTCCGCTTTGACGGTTTATGAATTTTGGCCATTTCTATTTGTTTTTATTTTATTCCATTTTTGTTTTTGCCATTCTAATTTTATTTCTATTCTTCATTTCTATGTAGCATTATTTTTTTAATTTTAGTAATTTTACAGCTTTTGAAATTTTTTTTAAAAGTTGATTTAATTTAATTTAGTTCACAAGGGAAATTTAAATTTTTATTTTATTTAACTAAAGAAGATTTAGAAGATTTTCGTAATTTTTAACGTAAAATGGAAAACAGAAATTTTATTTAATTATATTTATTTATTTTATTTTATTTTTTATTTATTTTATTATTGCAATTAATGTTTATTTTATTTGAAGTAATGATTTTTATGTTTGTAGTTTTAGTGAATGATAACAGATCATCTTCCTCGGAGACGTCTTTCTCAGGGCGAAACACAAACGCAGTCCTCATTATATAAAGTGTCTGGTTAACAGCGGCTCTGAGGCGGGGAGGTGTTTGAACAGAAGTGTGTGTTTGTGGTGTTACGGATGACGGCGGCCCGGCCCTGATCTCAAACCACCTGCTGAAGACAAGCACAGACTCGTGGGAAACGGGTGTAGATTTAACAGACACTGAGATGCTGTGAACAGCACAGCCAGCAAAACCAATACAGGAAGTAGAATTATTTAACAGAAAACGATCCCTGCATTCATTGTGTTCCTGTCGCACACTATCCAGGGAATGAAACTAGGGCCCCGATGCATGTCGGAACCAGATGTTTATGAAGTGAAGGATGCAGTGAATGGCGTTCGGGACTTTTATTGTGTAATGTGCGTCTCTCACATGAGGCTCTGTCTGAAGTGAGCGGGACACTGGGGGTCGTCGTCCTTCTGAGGGTCCGTCAGCTCGATCGGTGTCACCAGGCCCATGTCTTCGCCCTGATCAACGAGCCCCGTCATTATTCTGTTCAAAACAATGAAACAGACAAAACACAAATGAGGGAAAACACATCATACACTTCCTAGTTGGTTACCTGTTATCTAACGATAAACACATAACAAGATATCTAACAATAATATCATAGGTTTAATAAATAAATAAATGTATATAATGTTACAGATTAAATTAAATTCATTTTTGTTGCTGTTACCAATTTTTTTTGTGCATTATAATATATATTTGATTAATAGAAAATATACTGGGGTACAGCAAAAATAATGGGTAACTTTAAATTTAAAGTTGACTAAATCTTTTAAATTGTTCAATATTTATTATGTTTATTTTTTTTAATCTAATATATTTTTATTATATATATATAAAGTTTAAGATTAGATTAAGAAAAATCAAAGTTAAGTGCAAATTTAATTAATAATTAATTTAATTAATAAATAACTTAATTAATTAAACAATTGAATACTAATTAAATAATGAAATAGACATACATTTATCAATATATACTTTTTTTTTAAAATATATACACACACATACACATTTTTTTCTACCCAATTTGTATTTAATTTATAATTTGTTGCATTTTATAAACTTTATTGTAAACTACTGCATACATATATCCAACGAACTTTTTTTCCCTTGATGCTTGTTATTCAAGAAAAAAACACACAATAACCAAAACAATGATTTTCACAATACAACTAGAATGTTAATATTAATACGCATGCAAACTAATTTTAATGGACATATACATAATAATATGCCATCAACACTGGAACACACTATCCTTTGATCTTGCTGCAGTGCATTCTGGGATAGCTCTCTCTCAGAAGGACACACGTGACTCTGTCTAGTAGCCTTTACTCCAGAGATGCCTCAGAACATCAGAGCAGGTTTCTCTGCAAACACGTGAAGAAACGCTGCTCTCAAACACTTTCAGTTCAAGCCTGACCCAGAAAAGAGAATGGCTTTATTGTAACATGCTAATGAGGCTAAATCACAGCGCTTTAAACAGGCCACGTCACGTCCAGAGAAAGCCTGTCATAACTCACACAATCACCCAGATATCAGCCGCTTCATTCACGACTAAACAAACGTCCTGGAATTCCCAGACACCTGATCCCAGCCGCTCCCTTCACGGGCTTTTGTCCGACTGGAAGCAGATTTCCTTACAGTAACTGAAGAAGTGGAGCAGGCTGATCAATAGTCATCGCACTGAAGTGGAAGACTGGCGTCCTGTATTTGATGACACTCTCGGGAAAGAGACTGAGAGAGAAGCTTTTGTGCTTGGCATCACTGACACCAGCTGAAGCACCAACGCAAGAGGATTAAAGGGAGAAAAACTTTGTTTTTGTGATTACATATCAATATCTAATCACAAATAATATTAAAAATATTAAAATTATACAAAACAATATTTCACAGTATAACTAATGGCTAATTAATAATAATATAATGATAATAGCCATAGTAGTAGTTCAAGTTATAATAATAAAATCATTTTGTTACTGAATGAAATATGAAACATAATGATAAAAACACTATTTTAATAGCATTTAAACAAAAAATTTTTTTTCATATATATATATATATATATATAAATTTTGAAAATATATACACATTTTCTTCTACCCAATTTGTATTTAATTTATAATTTGTATGTTTAACTAACGGCTAATTAATTAAAAACATGAATAATGACATAAAGATATAATTTATTACTACAAATAATAATAATGGATTCTTTATTATTTATTCTTACTAGTCCCAAATAATAAAAAATAATAAATAAAAAAATTAATGAATAAATATATGAGAAAATAACAAATCGTATTACTATAAAAAATAAAAATACTGAATTAGTTCATGTTTGAGAATTGAAGAAAAGATCTGGGAACACTAATATAATGATAATCCTTTGCTCCTTTAAGGCTCCTCAGATGTTTTTATGAAGCCGGAGGCATGGAACTTTCTCTGTGGAGAGATCTGGCAGCAAGTGATAACAGCTCACCTCCACACACACACACACACACACACACACACACACACAGTACAGCTCACCCACAGAGTGGCATCAGACCAAACAGTGACTTGAGAGAAACACAGAGACTGATAACAAGCTCTAAATATAGAGGTGTGACTGTCCACACACACGTTCATCTGAACCCTCTGCTGTTTCATGTGTTTCAACCAGCATCTGATCCTCCTCAAACAGGAAGAGGCCAAGCGTCTCCAGAGAGCCTCGTGACTTTCTGGAGATCAAGAGACAAGCTCAGAAGCAGCAGCACATGCAGTCAGTCTCCTTTGAGAAAGAACAAGGGCCTAAACATGGGAGAGAGCTGAGAGTCAGGAATACTATATAAACACACATATGGTATGTTTATATGTTATATATAACATTGATTATAGAAATATGACATATACATTTTTGAAAATATACATAATAAATATACACACTACATAAACAAAAACTCTTACTTTGGATGTGATCAATCATAATTAATGCGTGATTAAATATTAATAGATAGTAATAAAAGTACTAAAACTGAATTAAAATTAATAAACGGCTATATAGACAAAAAAAGAAAAAAGAAAACCAACATGAGCACAACCAATTACTATAAAAGATAAAAATAAAGTCAGCCATATTAAACATGGCATGAAAAAAAACACAATACTATTTCTATAAAATATTTTTAAAAAGCTAGCTTTAAAAAATTGTGTTAAAATGACAAACTGGGAAAAAAAACAAATGGTACATGCAAATATTATTCTATTATTTAAACCGGAAAAAAGAAATAAAAATGAGCTGTGAAATGTTAATGACAGCAGTATATATTTTTAGATATACTTTATACTGTGTATATATCATTTTATCCTTTCATTCTTTTATTCATAGAGAGAGTACAGTATATATATTACTGAATAGAATGACAGACAGAGAAAGTTTTCCTGGGGTTGTGTGTCTTGTGTGTTTTTCCTGGAGCTCATCCAAGCCGTGAAGAACACAGAGCCCTGGGAAAATCTACCGCACAGACTCAAACACCACAAAAGAGACGACAGATCGACCTAGAACTAGAACACAAACTCTATTCAGAGTGAAGAGACAGCACAGAAACAACCACTGACTCCAGAAACACGTCAGGTGACCCTTGTGTTTTGTTCCTGTCAGAAGGGAAAAGAGGCGTGAAGCGGTCATGTGACCTGTGATGTCACTGATGAGTCAGGTGAGAGATTCAACATGAGACTTTCACATCACCATGGAAACAGGCTTAAAGAAGGTCACATGACCGGGTTTGTGGAGTCTCATGAACTGAAGACCTTCACATCTTCACATGAAGAGGAGAGCTCAAAACACACCAAGAGCTCAGCTCATATTTCACAAACAAGAGCATAACTACACAAATATCGTACAATTAAAGTCTATTTTAGAACAGTAATTAGTAGTTTTTTATTTTAATTCTAGCTTATATTTGAGCCATTTTGTATATTCTACACTATAATTATTATTATTTTTTTTACATTTTGTCTATATTTTAAATAAAAATACATAAGAAACGCAGCTTACTAGCTTAGTTATTGGTATTGTATATGTATTTCACGTTACAACATTTACTTTAACACCATAAACCTGATGTAAAAACATGCATATTTTAATGGAAAATACTCTTTAATTTGTGCTGGCATAAAAAAAGCACATTGCAACATTATTGCATATATTATTGTTATGTAATTCAGTAAAATTAAGCAAAACAAACATTAAGGTAATGACAATTATTTAGGAAAATGGGTTTAATTGTCGTGAAAATGTCACAATGCAAAAAAAACTATTCTTAATGGTCTTCAAAACAGGCTTCATTTAGCTCATGCAAACTATCAACAGGGATGTAATGTGTTTTTGTGAAATGACCCCACATTGCAAAAATGTGAAACCTTTTACAAAATGTCCTACTAGATTGCAATGTCTCTTGCATCACTTGCTCCGCTCTTTAAACCAGATCCTGTGAAACCAGGCAGTAACGGATTCAAGTAACGAATGTGAACAAAGATGCCCTGTTTGCGTAAATAAGTTCCTCTGAACTCAGGTCTGTTTGGGTGGGGAACGAATCTTCTGTTCAGCTGTACCTGTAAAATAAGCTGAACTCGTCCTGACCTCACTTTCAGTTTTATTCAAATTCAAAGGGAAAATGCTGTGGTGACAGACAGACTCGTTTTTGCTTCTTTCCTGGTGTGCTGAGAATGCTATCAGGAAGTTAAAAACAAACCCCAGTAATCTGGCAAAAAGTGCAAGTGCTTATCTTTCATTTCACAAAAATGACAAGAAATGCTTAACGCTTCAGTCACACAACACTACCTTCAGACAGTTTTGCTTTTCTTGTATGTTCTTTAACTCTTTTGTAATAATTGTAACTGTATAACTGTATGTCATCAGCATAAAGATGGTCACTCGTGTCATATTTCTCAATTACGCTACCCAAAGGAGGCATATATAATAAAAACAAAACTGGCCCAAGGATAGAACCTTACCATATCATTTATCATGATTCTTTGATGTACAGTCACCTATACGCACTAAAAATTCACACAAGCCCTCCTGCACGTACAACATCACTTCCCAGTGACCTCACAGAACATGCAAACTGTCAGAAGGCCAAAAACACACACTAACAGGATGTCGGAAGTTCAATAGCATGAATTGAAAATAATGCAAATCTAAGAAAATCTCCGCTCCCAGCACATTCCACATCTCTGCATTAGAGAGTGACGGCTCGACCTGTACCTACATGACTGCCATGACTAATACTGAGCCTCTATTATTCATATAACTTAACACAAGCTCGCATGAATAACCTGCAATGCCTTAAGAGGAGGAGGACTAGTCAGATATCGAAGAGATGTCTGGCAGAGGATGCATGTCAAAGATTCAATTCAAAGAGAGGCAGATGCAGAGTAACACAAGTAAGAACAATTGCAATGGTGCCTACGAACCAACAAACCAATGTTTTCCCTTTCTTTGTATGTAAGCATGCATATCACTCATGTAAGCACACATTTCATGCCAGTAAAAAACTATAGGCCTATGCATGCAAGGATGCATATAAGAAAACATCATGCAAGTGAAAAACAGATTTCTCATGCATGCACGCACACAAGCACTCATATCATGTATGCAAGCACAATTTCATGCATGTTAGCATGCATATCACAATGCAAGCACTCATGCATGTAAGCAAACATACATAAATCAGGCATGAAATCACTCATATTATGCTTGTAAAAACATATCACACATGCATGCATATTCATGAAAGCACTCATATAACACTCAAGCACTCATTGTGCGTGCATACCATGCAGAAGTGCAGTCACACATATCTGTGGTCGCCTGCTGATGCTGATTCACTCTCTGCTCCTGCACATGCTCTGAAGCGGAGCTCAAGCAGGTCCGAATCTGATTCAATGCACGACACGACTTCCAAAAGCATTTACGTATACGCCTGTGTTTCTCAAAGCAAACACTTATGACATTTGCTTTTGCAATTGGAGCCAAGCCTTGCTGTTTGATTTCCAGCATTAACAGAAGCCGAGCTGACCGCAAAACCACTCACTCCACATTCACTGCAATAACATAATGAGTGTTTCACTTCAAACACAGATCACATTCTGAGCACCAGAAACCTATTGTCTAATGTCATAATATCATGTTTCAATAGATGCTAACTATAGCCATAATACACAAGGGTGTGTGTTTACATGTTTCAGCTCTCACTATAAGCATCAGGGGTCAACGACTGTCATCAGCACTCAGTGCCACTGAATACTCTTTTCAGCCGAGTCCACGTCACAGGAAAAACGAACAGACTGCTTTTTCTCTTCAAGGCTATGCAACTTACGCCAAAACACACACCATTACAGTCAATGCAAAGGGCTTAGTGAGTGTTTAAGGGTATAGATAACGTCACAGAAGACACACGCACAGACTTCAACACAACAGAGCTGCTTAACCCTTCCAAACACAACAAGAAATGCATTTACCACAATAAAGCAATGTGATGTTTTTAGCACATAGTTAATGCCTAGATGTAAAAAAAAAACAAATCAACAACTTAACAACCAAATATCTGGCAGTCGTTGTAAAATTACAACTCTAATCTGATGAAAAACACTATTTCTAGTAAATACGGTAGTGCTTTGATCTACATTAATTTGTTGTGGTAATTCTAGAGTTGCTGTAGTAATAAATGAACATCATATTTTTATTTTTAGTTCTATTTTTCCTAGCACATTTCTACTTTTATTGTTAGTTCTATTTTTCCTAGTTTAATTTAACTTTTTCTTTTATTTAATTTCTATCGTATTCTTTTATTTATATTTATTTCTTATTTGTAAACTTTAATTCTATTTTAAGGTCAATGGCAGTTGTATAAGGCATTTCACTACATTTCATACTGTGTATGTGACAAATAAAATTTGAATTTGAATTTGAAGACTTCACCCAATACCGTGCTACGTTTTTTTTACGTATGTACCAAGAAAAATTAAGTTAGTTGGTACTACAGTATGCTGCAGCATTCATTAACTGTAAATACTACAGTATTATACACTTATATGATATTTACTGTAAATTACTACAGTATCAAACTAAATATTAAACTAAAGCCACAGTTCCATAGCTCTTTTTAACCCTTTGATGCATGACATTTACAGTGGACAGAGCGCAATATTAAACCTCTTCACATTTGTATTTTTACTTATTGTTTGACAGCAACAAAATGGACAACAAAAGTTCTCGTTTTTACCTTTTATTTCAGGAGACTAGACAGATAAAATAGATTTTAGGATCGCGTAGGCTTATTACTTCAGAATACATCAGCATAAAAAATGTATCTGAAGTAAACAAACTCTTATTGATTTAACAATTCCAGCATATTAAAGATTACTATCACATTGCGTTGTTCTTTTATGATTAGAATACGAAATACTCGCATTAAATATTGTTCATAAATGATAAGCAGTGCTATGAAAGTGTGTGTATGAAGCAGCGAGGGTTTGGGATGAAAACACTGCAAACGTGGCAGAGTTTGGCTCCTAATCAGCAGACAGAGATGTTCTTGTGTCCAACAGAGCATCGTTTAGAACCGACTCCGACTCTATAATCCATGCATGTATCCGGTAAGTAACACTGTCTAGAAGCGGACATGATTGTATCCGTCTCTTACCTTCAAAGCGACATTTCATGACGCACAGCTGATGTGTTTCTCCATCCACATGTGGATATAATCACCAAACGACCGCGGAAGCACCGAGAGCGCTTACCGAGCGCAGATCATAACCGAGCAGCGGGAGATTCTGCGGACCGGTTGCGACTTGTTGCTGAGCGCCGGGGGAGTGGCTAAGCGAACAGGCCCCGCCCCCAGCGTCTCTGCCGCAGCTCTTCAAGCACGTGGACGGATGTACCTGCAAAGAGCTTGCGTAAAGACGCTTCCTCTCTTCCGCTCTGTGACTGCACATCAGCTGCAGATGAAGGTCAACAGCGCTGGACACACTGACACACTGTTATCGTGT
>JAUMHI010000074.1:875867-889014 GCA_032359435.1 Enteromius unitaeniatus
AAAGTCGTGAATCTGCGATAAACGAACCGCGAAGTAGCGAGGGATCACTGTATTGTAAACACTTCCATTAAGGCATTTAACAGTCTAAAGTGACATTTTTATCATTGAGTTTTTTAATACATCAGTAAAAACCGGCGCCCTACTGGCCTACCATTGAAAAATATTTAGAACACTTTTGTATTTTTGAACGTTGGAATGTTAGCCACTTATTAAAAACAACAGAGCATTGCTGCATTCTTCACTCGAGCCCTATGGGACAATACTTTTAGAATAATTTTACATTTTTGAACACTGGAATGTCAGCCAGTTATATATAACAATAGAAATGTTTCTTTAGCGTTTCTGTAACTCCACACACAGAGTCCAGAAAGCAAGGTTCCCACCAGCCGACCAGCTGTCCTCTGGATCTACTGCAGTCATCCCTTCAGAGACGACAGACACAAACAGGAAGATTCCTGTGTTCAACCAACAAGCTCCCAGCAGGCTTTGTTCAGTAGCCTCCACCCTTGCCTCTGCGTGACCCAGCTCAGAGGAAGCATATAATTGTCTTCCCCCCACAGGGGAATGTGCCAGGAGCTCATAACAATGACTGAGAGGGTATTTCACTCACACGTCTACAACTGCTTCACATTCACGATGGAGCTTTGAGGTGGAGGGCAGAAGTTACAGGACTGGGACGTTTTACTTAATTTAGCATAAAACATACAAACCTTAAACAACATCCTCATACTGAAACAATCACAGCTTCCATAGTTTGGGGTCCTGTAGCAAACAGGAAAAGACATGAATGGATCATTTGTTGCCAAATCAGGAATAAATGCAGGAACGCCAATCAATGCAAAGGGTTCTGGGAAATCTGGTTCCATTACAGAGCGGAAGGATTCTTCGATCTCCACATGACCACAAGACATGCATATGTGCTCAACATCTGAAAACAAACCTTCAACATGGGGACGGTAGCTAGACTGATCAAATATTCATCAAGTATATTCATAATGACGGTGCTGGTAACATAAACGTCGCCAGGATTTCACATAGCGACCGTTTTAAATGTTATTCAAGTCTGCGAATAAGTTCTGAAAAGTGCTATCATTTTTTGACCTTGAATTACTGTTAATGTTCTGAAGATATTTTCAGTTTGTGTCATAATTAATAAACAATTACGGAAGTGTCTGTGACATTTAACGCTTGTTTTGCATTTATTATTTCACAATTATTGGAAGATATTGGTGCAATGAAAATGGACACACCAGAATTTCACAAAAATTCAGCTAAATTGAAATGTTATTTTTGGAATAAATTGTGGATTCTGCATTAAAATAAAAATAATTTCAGTGCATTATTGAACAAAACTTGTGTTGATTTAGGAAATTTAAAAAACTGTTTATAAATTAAGTTTATTAGCAAATGCTTTTCTATATTTTCAAAAATCATGTTTTTTGTAATGTTATGTTTATATAGTGTTAGTTAGCTGTATTTTTACCTACAGTTTGATTGAGATTTATTAGAATTCACAATGAAAAAACATTGTTAAATACAGAGTTCGCAAATAAATATATTTCTAGATGTCCAACTTTATCCAAATACGATACAGCAATATACTGTACACCAGATAATAAATCTAAACTGCTTAAATGCTTGTATCATCACAAAATATAAAGATTTTCTGTAAGTATGCTTTAAAGCTGTGTATATGGTGAAAAGCACAATGCAAATAAATCTTGTGAGGTAAACATTTTGAGAGATATAATGTTGTCTGAAAACACTACCACCTCAACACTAGCCTCAACAGAGAAAATCTCATGTTTGGTGTCTGAGTCAGGGAGGATTGCGAGGCTGTGGGGGAGGAGACGGATAAAAGGATCTTTACGGCGGCTTTGAGAGAAACAGAGAGGGAGGCTGGGAGCCAAACACAGATCCGCTGGAGCAAATTCACTCACGACGACGACACAACGATCACGGCATCACAAAAACAACTCTATCAATAAACAACATCCACAATGCTAACCAGGAATCCAAAGTCGTGGATCTACTACACCGGTTTCTGTATAGAAACACACAGCTGTGATATCAAGCGCTGACAGCAGTTTGATCAAGTGAAGCAATTCCACAATATCTTTTTAAATGTTGTATAATTATCAAGTTAATAAAATTAAAAAAAAAAAATAATAAAACCTATTTTACAACCAAACTTGACATTTTTAGCATCCTGCATTTACATTGAACTGAAAACACACTTAAGCGATTAGTTTGTCGTAAAAAAAAAAAATAAATCTAAAATATTTTGTAATATTGTTGTGAAGAAAAATAATGCACCAAAATTTCCGCAAACCAAAAACGTTTGTTTTTAAGTTTAAATCATCTGAAAACTTGCAATACATTTTTTTTGATAACCAACCTTCTACAATGCGAGTAAATGGCTAATAAATTCTCGCCAGAGTTGTGGTACGTTCACACCAGACATGACTCGCACAAATAAATCGCGCTATTTGTGCATAATCGGATGCTTGAACATTTCGAGTTTACACGCTTCAGTGAAATCATCACGAAAAAATTAATCGTAAAAATTTGCGTCATGGGAGGGGCTTCTGCCAGGTGTCTCTGTGGTGGTTAGACACGAGGTTAAATTAGTTTTGAGTATATCTAACAGGCAAACTTTGGTTTAATGAATCTAGTACAGTGGCGATCATTTTGTCCTCCATAGTTTCGGAATTCTGCCTCCTTGCTAGTAATTACGTCACTACTAGAGCAAGCTCCTGATTGGTTAATTTTGCCGCGAATTATCGCCAAAGTTCAGATTTTTCAACTTGAACATTGACTTAACATGTAAATCACTCATTAGAGGTTAAGTACAAAGGTTAGCAGGGTCATATTTTCATTAACATTCACAAACCATTTTCTTACTTTAATCCTAAGTATCGTTTGGGTAAATGCAACCGCTGTCTTTCGTCTCAATCTATTATTCGATCCAAAAAGTCTTCAAAATACTACACTGCAGTTTTGAACGCGGGAGTTTTTTTGGAAAAAGTCAACACATGCACTGTCTTCAGGAATATCCCTAAACAGATGAAAGCGAGCCTATCGGACGTTCAGACTAACTGAAGAATGAATGCAGGCAATCAATCAATCACTTTTATTTCTATAGCGCTTTTAACAATACAGATTGCAGCAAAGCACTGAACATGATCAAGTAGGAGAATAGAGTGATGGTGATGTATAAGATGTTAAGATGCTGCCAGAATTCACTCCCAGCTGTGCTCAATTCATAAAGCGCAGATGAAGTCCATGTTAAACTGTTTAGTCTAGTCCAGAGAGCCAGCTAAAGTAATCTGAAATCTGTTCCTTCCATCCCTGGCTTCACCTCCGCACCTTTCCTTTCCACTTCCTCTCCCTTACTGTCACTTTCCTGTCAGTCATCGGGTTCAGTCGCTGGTCAGTGGAATGCAGCAGCAGAAACCCTCTCAATCTAATTTCCTCCAGCAGTCGCTCTCCGCTTCACCTAAATTACTCTCTGCAGAAAGCCAAATGAGAGTCTGAAGGGGGACGACATCATCTGGGCCCTTCTCGCCGCTCAAACATCCTTCTTTTCATCTCATTTACATGCCGCTCGAATTTCCTATAAGCTGCGTCTGGTATCTGCACGTCGTGTTGTGGAAAGTCTTTCGGCCGCAGAGGGAGTTCAGGAAGCGTTCGCTCACAAGAACATATGCCAGATCACAACTGGTTTATTTACACTCTAATTAGAACGATCCCTCGAGGACGTGAGAAATAAAAACTCTTTGAGGAACGCCATCAGTTTCGGATAAATCCCTTAGATCAAGTTTCTGTTCAGATACAGTGTTATTATAGTATACATTGATGTACTGTTTTACAGTTTCTGAAAACTGAACTTCTAACTATTAACTTTTTACTTATTTATTTATTTGACATGATACAGAACTACTCATATGCATTTTTAGGTATTAAATAAGTGCTCCTGTATAAGTGCATTGTTTTTTATAAAGATATAACGGTATTGAAACTGATATCGTTGCTATTTTTAGATCCCCCAGTATACCATATTACCGCCCAAGCCTACTAAATAAGTAGACATTCAGTTTTAGAGGTCAACTCAATCAAGAAGATTTAGTATAACTCCAGTAGCAGGCTATTATCATCATGCAAATATGAAATCTCAGACATATAGCAGATCTTGACAGGTTTACACATTCCTCCTCTATAGTTTTCTCAGTGTAAACATGCGTTTGACCAGATTGCGGTGCAAACTCATCCTGTCCACGCTTGTTGGGTTGAGCATGTGCTTCTTTAGGGTCCTGATCCTGTGCAGATAAGATACAGACGAGGCCTATCTCAACATCACAGCGGGAGGAAAATAAACTATTTAGTCGAGCTGCCGTGATGACTACTAAGTGCACGGTATGTCAGCGCGTGACAGCTCGAGTTAACATTTAAATTCAGCTCACCAGGTCCAAGATCCCGCCAGACTCACAAACATCACCTGAAATCACAGCTCATTCCTCACCTGCCCCACATTTTCCACTCTACATTAACATGAACATTTTCTGAAAGGAAAGTTCTGGTTTTTCTGGTTTAAAACCACAAGTATAATATTTTGTCTAGTACTTAAAGACGAACACAAAAACAATGCTTTCCTGGAGGATAATGGCGAGTGGCTTTTGTAAAATAAAGAGAACTTTCAAACAATTAGCAATTAAGTCATTTGCAATTAAAACCTGTTTAATCAAAACAAATATAATATTTACCGATTTTTAGATCAAAAATGAACAATCATTGAACCATAGCTATGAAAATATTTTAAATCAATTCACTTAATTGCGGTTGTAAAAAAAACATCTGCCTAAATATTAAGATTTTTAGAAATGACACGTTTATATTTAATCCAACACCATAGTGTCATATTGTAGAGGAAGAAGCCATTAAGAAATGCCAATCCACAGTATTAAGATGAAGACGTGAAAATGTTTTTGATCCCAAATGAATGATCAGCAATTCATTCACTATTCAGCAAATACAACACTGCAAAAAATTTATAAATAAATAAAAAGAGAAACATTTTTCAAAGCTCTCGATTTTCTTAACATTTAAATTAAAGAACTAAATATTTCTAAAGACTAAAAAGATGCATCAAAAATATCCGAAACATTAAGATCAAGAAATCCCATAATCTCTCTTTTAACAAATCCCATGATGGCTTCCTTTCATTATTCTTGGAGAAGATTTCTCTCAGTCATTCACGGCTAATCTATCTTTCAGGTTTCTTCAAACAAACAGCACTTTTAGCCTCCAAACAGCGCTGAGGTCTGAACGAGGATGAAAAGGCAGCAGAAAAATCGCAGTACCTGACATGTTTTGACATCTCATGAATGCAGACGCAGTCATCTGTCACAGCGCTAGAAACACACCCGCTGTCTACCGGCTAAATATTCCTGCACTTAGCAGGTGCTCATTTCACATCTCCATTGCTTGACGCGCGGCCCATTATGAACGCTGCACAAACACTGCCTTTCCAGCCACTTCTACACAACAAATTTCATCTCCAAATAAATTGTTGATAAAGACGAACGCCATCAAACCAGACTCCACTAGCACCGTGCAGAAATAACGGTGTAATTAAATAAAGACGAGGCTGCTGTTGATGGTAGCGCGCCTCAGATCCAACACATTCACGGCGTATTTACAGCCCTGATTTTAGCACATTAACAGAAGCACATCTGCCTGCAACTCAATATCAGCAACTGACGGAGGTACAACCAAAACAAACACGCAAGGACACAAATTAGCACCATCTGCAAATGACAAGGAGACGGAGCATCTCAGCACGCGAATTAAACGCTCGTCAAGTGCCAAATGAGAATAAAACTAGCTTTGGACAACGGCGATACCGATATCTAATGCAATTTGCACGACATGCACAAGAAAAAAACACTTACCTTTATAAAGTACGTAAAGTACGCTTTAGATCAGGTCATCTTAAGATTGTCAGATAGCATGCGATTAATTGATTGAATCTGAATTGTTTCATTTTTTTGGCATAAATGCAGAAGAATTCAAGTAAATCTATATCATTTAGTTGTGATAGTGGAGGTTTAGCAATAAAATTGGGCTTTAATAAAAAGAAAGCAAGAGCAATTAAATAAAACATGCCAATGATCAACAACTTGTTGGATTATAACGATAATCGCAATAAACTTATATCCATGATAATGTCAAAAAAGACCACCGGAAAGCTTCTGGTTTCATACTCGGTAATAAAAAATAAAAAAAGATGTAAATTCAAATTTGGGAGATTTTTTTTCCAGCATTACAAGCTATAAATTTAATTTAAAACATAATTGACATGTATAACTAAAATACAACAACAAAACTGAGCAAACTAGCCAAGCAATACATAATGTTGGCTGTTCAAACAAATCGAGAGGTTTAGCAAGAACTCAAACGCTTCATAAAAGATCCAGTGATGCATTAAAGCTTCAACATTAATCTTAGCAGCTAAGACAAAAAAACCCAACTCATTTAAAAGCCTTTTAGGAGTACCAACAAAATGGCAATAGACAAAGAATAGAAAAATGATATGGAATATTTCAGTAAAAGTCTGATCTGCAATGAATGAAGTCTAGAGTCGCTCAAAAAAAAACGTATAAACTCTCGTTCACTAGAAGCACAAAACACGGCCCCCAACGGCGAGCTGAAGACGAGGCCGTAACTCACTGCCGTTCGAGACAGTTACAGTGCTTTATGAGGGGTGTAAAATCCTGAGTGTATGTAAGGACTCGTACCGCACCCCTGTCATTCAACACGCTCTGCTCCGGGCCCCGATGAGCCAAGCGTTCATCTTTCACTGCGCTAGAATCCACTTGGGCTCCGGCCAAATGGCAGCACGATAACAAAATGTCAGAACGAGGGAGAGAGTGACTTAGCAGACGTTATCCTGAGCTCACCTCACCGCTCGCCGCAGGAATAGAAATCCCCAGCAAGCCATTTATCTCCAGGAGGCTTTGTTGTGGATCAGGACAACTCAGACCGCAACAGCACCTGATGCCAAAAAGGCTTCTGCCGGATCCCGAACATGAACCGAACCGTAATGAAAGCAGGTTATCCATCCAACCGCAGAATTGTCAAACGAGGTTTACCCAAAATCAATTAAAAAAACTGGGTTAAATCACTGTCATACATGGCCTCCAGAGACATGCTTTAATAAAACGGCCAAATCGTCTGATTAATTGTCCTGACTGATGTATTGGTCTTCTAGTATCAGAATAGTTCTAGATGTAGCGCTCCACATTGGCATATATGCAATAAACGGATTAATAAATGCATGTAAATCTACATTAATTAATTTCGGCAACATTCCAAGCTGCAAGTCAAATTTTAAAAATAGTGTTGCGTTGGGTAAATAAAGTTAAAAGCAATGTATTACAACACTGTGTTAGAGAGCTCACCCCAAAATTAATATTATTCACCTTCATGTCGTTCCAAACAAGAACTACACATATGCCATGCTACAATATTTTTTTTGCACAAAGATCACAAAAATAACAACGTACTTCTCCCCTGAGTTACATCTCCCGCCATTTTTGATAGCATCACAACGCATACGCATGCTCTCCTGTAGACGTAAACAAGGCTGATTACGGTAAAATACGTATGCGTTGCATTTGCGATACTCTCCAAAATGGTGAAAGACATAACTCAGGGGAGAAGATTTTGTTTTCTTTGCACAAAAAAATGTATTCTCTTAGCGTCGCAAAACTGAAGTTGATCCACTGATGTCACATGGACCGTTTTACCGATGTATTTACCACGTTTCTGAATCTGTTCATCAACTGCCGCTCATTTTAAAAACAGCTGATTGAGATTTACCGCTAATCAAAGAACCGGCTTTACTGACGAAATGCACATTAATAAATCAACCATTAAGTCGCACAGCACTACTATAAAGATTACGATATTTGCATTAACACCAGTGAACAATATCGTCTGTTTAATCCAAGCGCATGCTCCCAAGCTTGTATATAATATATAATATTGAAACACTATTGTGTATTTTATTTTTTATTTTTTTTCCCAATCCAACAGTTGGCTTCCGGACAAAAACAAAAATCAATGCATGTTTTCCAGTTAAAGTAAAATACATGACATCTTTAAATAACTAACTTTAATTTGACTTAACGAAGAACGATTCACATTGACGCAACAGAAGACGGCGTCTAGGACAAAATAAAAGTCCTGTGTAAATCTTGCTATAGACAGGTTATAAAGCTCAGATTTCAGGTGCTTTTCAGCACGTATCCGCACCAAGCTTCAAGCAAACCAGGGAAACAAGGTAACATAACCTCTCTTGAGTCAAACAACACACAGTTTCACTCAGTAAAATGGGGAACCAAGACAAAAATAACTAGTGCAATGAGTCTCTAACGCACAGAGCATAAATCAGAGCGCCACCACCATGATCAGTGCTTCTGCGCAATTCAGAGAGAACCATAAACGTGCCAAAAACTCAGGTACTTTCCAAACACACATTTCTGGAACTGAACTCTCATTTCTAGAACTGCTTAAGGTTTTCGACAGCAAAGCAAAACGCATCCACTTGCTCAAACCTTCACACTTTCGGTTTGCACTGTAAGCTCTGTGGGTTTGTTTTAATACAGCCCTACCACACCTAACCAACCAACAATGCAAGCAAGAAAACAGACTTCAGACACACTGGTTATCACATCTTCTGCACATGCATTGAAAGCACATACACAAGTCGTACAGTGGCCTGGTTTTATTTGCCGATCTTAGTTTTAAATGCTGTATCGGCCAATCAGCATCTATCCATGAAGAATATTTACAGTCTTGGAGCCCCGGCAGAACATTAGACCGTGTTTGGCAGCGCACTCTGATATTTTGGCAGTAGCTGTTGTTTTGGACTTAATGGAAACAGAAGCTGCCAAATGTCAAGAGACAGTAATTTGCGGGAATTGAACTTGATGATGTTACATTAGTCGTAATGACTCAAAGAAAAGCACCTCGGTCCACTCCATTGAAGCCAAGAGCACTTGCAGACCTTGAATTATTAATGCAAAGTGTAAATTTTCATGGCTTTGGTGTGGGGCTGAATCTCCGATCATTCAGTGCTGCAAATGTCAACACTGGCTCGGTTTTTCCACAAAGATTTTGAGAGGACTTGTGAGGTTTGACGTCAGGAATGAGGAAAGACACTCGAGGGAGGATTCTGTCCTTCAGCAAACTAAACGGGACACAATAATTACTGCGGTAGGATGACAAACTGACACCAAAACAAATCAAGCTGCTGTTCTTTCCTGATAAATGACGCTCGCTCTACCACTGCTGGAAACAAAGTTTTGATCTGTTAGTGTGTGTGTGTGTGTGTGTGTTCCCTGTTAACTAAACAAAAAAGCAATTCTGCCATTATTTACATAATATTGAAACACAGAAAGTTCTGTACTTTTTCTTTTTCAATCCAACAGTTGGCTTCCGGACAAAAAATAAAAGCATGTTTTCCAGTTAACGTAAAATACATGACATCTTTAAATAAATAACTAATTAATTAGTCCCTTCTTTCTAGTTCACAGCCTCGTAACTTTGTCTTTTTGTCTGATTTGGTTTGTGGATTACACCCTTCACCAAAGACTTCTTTAAAATCCCAATGGGAAAAATACAGGCCGCTGAAAAAAAACAAAAAATGGGAAATGCTGTTGCGCTCCATAGGGATTGAAGAATTTCAGCTTAAAAAGACACCTCGAGAGTATTAACAGTTGTCCACACAGCGCCAGCAACACCAAGGTCATGAGTCCAATTCCCAGGGAGTGCATCAACTGATAAAATGCAGACCTTGGCTGCTTTAGATAAAAGCATCTGCATAAACGTAATGTTATATAACACGCACTACATTTCAAGTCATATGACAAAAATATAGGGTGTGTACATTTTAGAGGCTCCAAGCACAAATATTTAACTTTTTGTGATTAAATGAAAAAGAGGGTAAGTAAATGATGAATATGGGAGTCAATTGCTTTAAACCAAACACCTGCTCTCTAGATATCAGCCATTAAAACCCAGACCAGTCACTAATGATTCAACCAAGGTGGTACCTTAGGCTGCTCCCTGGTAAAGTTATCATGGTTTTAGTCATTTATATGAGTGTAAAACATACATATCTCGTTTTTCCAAGAATACCATGACACAAAAACATGGTATTACCACAGTACGCTTCCTCTTCACACACATGCACTCCAAATGCACCTCATAGCATATGGCTTTATGACATTACTTTAAAAAACACAGTAAGATCTTGTGTCTTTCTGTTCAACACACACACGTTGTTTAGCCGCTTTAGCTTTTGTAAGCACGAGTTCATCACACACACACTCGACTAACTGATCAAACCGCCACACAAATCAAGCCCAACAGCTCAATCACCTCCCTCCTATCAAACAACACACAAATATCCCCCCTGTCGCTGTCATATATGATAATTATCCCTAAAAAACACTCGAGGAGCGCTAGCAGCGCTAACGGCGGATATGACAAAGAGCAGTAGCGTTAGCATTAGCATTAGCATCCAGACTCATTTACCTGTATCTCAACAAAACAATCACAAATAACACACTAATATACATTTTTGACACGTGCAAAAACCAAGCACACGTGTGAGACGTGCTAAAATAACCCATAGAACCAAATCCAGCGAAACGCACATAAACCATGTAGAACACTAAAAAACAAAGCGTATTTACGTACTAATAACTATTTCGCTAAACGCAATGCTATAAATCGCATTCTCGGTTCATTACTGTGACATTTCAGCCATGCAAACATGAAATAAAGCCATGAGGTCAATGCAGTGCTAATCCTGACGGCTAAAGCTAGAGAAGCAAATAAGTGGCAGCACAAAAATTCCTGCACAATATACATGAAATATAATAAACATGCACACTCACCCCCCAGAGGACCCAGCTCGAGCTAGATGCATCCCATAGATCCCAAAAACAACAAAAACACCCCTCCAAGGAAATGTGCTGGGGTTGCACACACACTCATACGGACTCATACACACACATAGACCCATGCACACATGCATTCACACACACACACACACACACACAGATCCAACGACAGGCCGGTTTCACTGGACTGCAGCCATCGGAACAGTTCAGATCCACTCCAGATCCAGCGGAAAAAGCAGCTGGAAACGCGACATTTCAGCAAGTGTCCTTAATTCTCAACGCAATAGACTCCCAGCGATCAGAGTATATGTCCCACACACACGCAGAGAATCAGCTTTGCCTGGCTTCCACTGGAGCTCTAATGGCTCTTTAGGCTTGTTTGCATCTCTCACTGCGAGACATTGAAGCAATGCAACCCAACATGAGCTCCCTCACAGCCCGGATACACCGATCCACCCGGAGCGGAGCCAGACACAAGAAAACCCAGAACTGGAGGCAAAGCTCTGGAACGAGAAGTAAATGAACATGAATATAATATGAAAATTAAAATAAAAAGTCTACTCATTAAACACAACAAATCTTCAATACTTATTTAGTAAACATCTAACAAAACACACAAAAAATGTGCTTAAAGTTTAGTTTTATAAAAACTATAAATATGCATACCTATACATATATCTGTATAATATATATAATTGTATAATTATGTGTTATGCATGTTTATTTCAGTGTTACAAATGTATAGTGGCATACCTGTACAAATCACAAATACATAAAATGTGTGTGTGTTGTTAATTTCTCAAATTTAAGTATGTGATCAAAAACATAAAGAAGTTCAATCATTGAACACACAAAATATGTCATGCAGCAATGTTTACTGGTGTATTTATTTCTTAAAAGATAAAAAAGAACCAATATAAATGTCAGAAAATTTAATGCATATATAAAATATATAAAAATAATATATATATATATATGCATGTTTTTATATATTTACTATTATAAATAAAATGTCTAATGTTTGTCTTGTGTGTTGTTAATTTCTCTATCATTTATTTATTTCTTTATTTGCTCCAGAAAAGAAAATACAGATATGTAAATATAGGTAATTGAAAAAACACTGTATATATTTAATTATACATTAATTCATAATACACAGTGTATATTTTCTCTGTAACAAAGCATTTTTTATCTATCAATCTATTGGTACGGAAGTATAGACAGAAAAATAATTATAATACACATCATGTATGTACACTTTTCATGTCTTGTATTTTATCATTTCATATTTTCAGTGACTTACGGTGTGTTCAGAAATGATTGACTAAGTCTGAAGAATACAGAGCGTTACACCAAAGCATCCGGACTGGTTTATATCAGCAGCAGCACTTTTATTACTCCCAGCAGACGCTGCGATTTTACATCTTTCATCGATAACCTCACACTACATAACTGTGAAGCCAAATGTCATCTCTGATGTCTGTCATCCAGCAGCAGGAGCATAGAAAGCAAGAGTACAAGCATTATGACAAGCAGACTTGACATTGTGTTTGTCACAGAACACGCAATGATAATCTCCTCTGTTTACTCTGGGCTGTGAGGTGACGGGAAAATTGAGGCATTCCAAGCCAGTTGCCGAGGCAACCAGGATATGATAATGTTGCTCTGACAAGAGAGAGAGGGAGAGAGAGAGAGAGAGAGAGAGAGAGAGAGAGAATGGAGTGCTGTTGTGTTCAGGGACAGAGCAGCCGGGGGAAGTGAATTAATGGGATAATTTTCACACTGTGAGGGTGGCAATCGTCCTGCTCCTTCATCTTCTCTTGGCCAGCACATCCAACCTTCATCAACACCAGCCACCTCCATTTTACACACATAGATCTCCATCCCTCAAAACAGAAGGGAATATTTCATCATAAAATGTGAAAGATGATGTTGAAATGATCATAAATACATAATCTCAATACAGACATTCTGGTAAACGAGACTAAATGTGATACATAAACATAAACATAAACGTACAGCAAGAATGGTGGCAATCCATCTATCCATCTACCTATCTATCCATCTATATCTACCTATCCATCCATCTACCTATCTATCCATCTATATCTACCTATCCATCCATCTACCTATCTATCCATCTATATCTACCTATCCATCCATCTACCTATCTA
>JAUMHI010000074.1:895474-913152 GCA_032359435.1 Enteromius unitaeniatus
TGGAATTCTTCCTGAATTGAATTCCACTTCCTGTAATTCCAATTCAATTCCAATTCCGTTTCCTTTAATTGTTGTTTAATTCCAATTCCATTTCCTTCTTTGAATTGGAATTGTTGTCCCCAACCCTGACACACATTAATATATACATGGCTCAAAAAGCGACAAATGGTTTAACCATAAATATAATAAATGTATTACTGCTTTAAATCGTTCCCCACCCAAAAAAAAATCTAAAGGTTTTCTGTTTAAATTAACTGCAATTTTGAAAAATATATATCATATTTTTTCCCTAATTTACTAAATATACCCACTAAAATATCATTCCGTGTACTAATCTCATCAGGCAAATACTCATTTTATTGCCTCTATCCTAGGTTTTACCCATTTGTCAGTAAGATTTTTTACTCTTTTAAAACAATAAAACCGAATATGCTACCTTACTCTTTTATATATTTCAATATGTACAAGTCAGAATAAGCATGTAGTTTGAATTTTTACATTAATATTGTTTTACACAGTAACATTATTTTAGTCTCCAAAGACCTTAAAGTAGACACTTAACTCACATTTAATGCACTTTCTTTGGACATCAGATATCTGCAGATATCTTGGCGTCTTTGACCCTTGTATAGTAATGTATGTGAAGCTGATGTCCTGCACACAGATGGAGATTCAGCTCTTTCTCCACACCCCTCTGACCTGGACAAATTGCCCCAGGGCCAGCTGCGATTGTTTCTCAATATCTGCTGTAACCTTTGACCCCTGGCTGAGGAGGAGGGGTCAACATGAGGACATCGATTAAATGCAGGGAATCGCCTGTCAGTTATTACTTATATCCAATCAATATAGAGCAGGGCTTTTGTCCGGCCCAGTGTGCAGCGGCTGCTCCGTCTGACACCATCAGTGCTCTGAGAGCAGCGTCTATAAAACACTCCAGCACTGTGTGTGTGTGTGTGTGTGTTTGGACACGCTACAGTCACGTGACACAGAGGATCTGAACGTCTCCTTGACAGCTAACAAAACAATCAAAAACAACAACATATGATTGTAAAGCACTTTGGGTGTACAGCAATACACAAAATTAAATTTCTCCTGCATTCATTCAGTATTGACAGCGACCACTGAGAGGTTTTCCCAGGATATTATGGGTGGTTGCTAGAATGTTCATAATGGTTTCTAGGATGTTGCTAAGATGCTCATATCAGTTTCTAGGGTGCTGCTAGGGTGTTATAGGTGGTTGCTAGGGCATTGTTAGGGTTCACATAGCAGTTACCAGAACTTTGCTAAGACGTTTGTGGTGGTTGCTAAGGTGTTGTGGGTGGTTGTTGGGCATTACTAAGATGGTCACTACAGTTACTAGGGTGTTGCTAGGGTAGTGGTTGCTAGGGTGTTATAGGTGGTTGCTAGGGTATACATAGCAGTTGCTAGGGCACTGCTATGACATTTGTGGGTGGTTGCTCGGGTGTTAAGGGTGGTTTATAGGGCATTGCTGCAGTGATCAGAGTGATTTCTGGGGTATTGCTAAGATGTTCATGTCAGTAACTAGGGTGTTGCTAGGGTAGCAGTTGCTAGGGTGTTATAGATGGTTGCTAAGGCATTGTTAGGGTATACATAGCAGTTACCAGAACTTTGCTAAGATGTTTGTGGTGGTTGCTAAGGTGTTGTGGGTGGTTGTTGGGCATTGCTAAGATGTTCACTCCAGTTACAAGGGTGTTGCTAGGGTAGCAGCTGCTAGGGTGTTATAGATGGTTGCTAGGGCATTATTAGGGTATACATAGCAGTTACCAGAACTTTGCTAAGATGTTTGTGGTGGTTGCTAAGGTGTTGTGGGTGGTTGTTGGGCATTACTAAGATCCAGTTACTAGGGGTTGCTCGGGTAGTGGTTGCTAGGGTGTTATAGGTGGTTGCTAGGGTATACATAGCAGTTGCTAGGGCACAGCTAAGATGTTTTTGGTGGTTGCTAGGGTGTTATGGGTGGTTGTTGGGTATTGCTAAGATATTCACTCCAGTTACTAGGGTAGTGGTTGCTAGGGTATTATGGATGGTTGCTATGGCATAGCTAAGAAGTTTGTGGTGGTTGCTAGGACATTGCTATGGTGTTTACAGCAATTGCATTTCTTTTTTTAAATTAATAATAACAGAAAAAAACAATACAAAGGATTCAACCATATTAATGTACAGTTATCAAAACAAACTAAAATAATTGCTATTGCATTCCTATGGTTTACATGTTGATTGGTAGGGCATTATGGATGGTTGCTAGGGTATAGCTAGGGTATTCATGATTTCTAGGGTTTTTATAGGATAGTGGTTAATAGGGCATTGCTTGGGTGCTCACAGTGGTTGCTAGGCTATTCAAGGTTGGTTGCTAAGGCATTTCTAGGGTGTTCAGGGTGGTTTCTAGGATGTTGTTGCTAGGGTGCTGACAGTGGTTGCTAGGTTATTCAAGGTTGATTGCTCAGGCATTTGTAGGGTGTTCAGGGTGGTTGCTAGGATGTTGTTGCTAGGGTGCTCATAGTGGTTGCTAGGCTATTCAAAGTTGGTTGTTCAGGCATTTGTAGGATGTTCAGGGTGGTTGCTATGTGGTTTGAGCCCAGAGTATCTGCTAGTGGGCAGTTCTCTGTTCTAAGGAAGAATTATCAGCTTATTTACCAGCGCACACACACAAACACACACACAGGAGCAGAAGCTGGAGGAACCTAACAATTGATTTTATGACAAGGGAAAACAAAGCGTCTGAGAGAAAAAAGAAAGGCTCTGTTACAAAATCTACAAAAGCAGTTTCTAAGGCAGCATCTTAACTGAAACAGTCTCATAAGTGAGTGATCTAAAAACTCTCTGCATGGACAGAGACTCAATCCAACTCTGTGTGAGACACTCAACTCATAACTGATTAGAATAAAGTTTGCTTATTATATGCTCTAGTATGCTCTAAACACCATGAATATAGACACACATGCATCATTTCAGTTCATTTAATTTAGTTTTTGGTAAAGATGTTTACCATCTAGCAATGCATTCTGGGTTTGCCTTCACCTTGATGAATACATAAGAATACACAATGAACATAATTTTATGGAAGCATGGTTCTGCCATGGGATAAAAAGAAAAAAAAAAAAAATTTCCTCACAATTTAGACTTTCTCACAGCTGTGAAAAAAGTCAGAATGTTTATTAATGTCAAGCTGCTTTAAAACAATCTGCATGTGACTTGACTTCAATGTTTTTCCTTGCAACTGTTTTAACAAACAATGTGAAGATGCTGTCCTTTAAACGCTACACTCACGCTATCAGCCGAGCAGATGTTTGTTATGCAGCTAATCGGCACGTTTGCATGGAAAAGCTGTGAAATGCAGCGGTATAATCAGGAAAGGCTGCTGCTTTTTCTGGGACTCTCCAAACTTTACATGCCTGCAAAACATGGCTGCTTACCTTCAGATCAGCAGATGAGGGAATGTCACCATCTGGTGTTCATAAGAGGAACAGGAACAACACTGCCTGCAGTGTCCATCAATAACTCCTGAGTCTCTGGATCAATTCTGTTTCAATTTGGCCTATTCAGGAGGAGCAACGGTCAGTTCACAAATTAAATTTACACTGACTTGTTTTTATTCAGCTATTTCAAGCAATTAAGCATCCACTGAATCGCATCCGACTCAAACCAGCTGCAGATGATAGACATGACACTGTTCTGGTAGATTTTAGAAAAGAGACCTTGGGCTAGTTGTCACACTTTTTAAAGTCAGTTTATGGCCTTTTGCAACAATATGATTTATTTGGAAATATAAATTGCTATTTTAAAAAGGCCATGTTTCACAATAAATAAAAAATAACTAAAAATACATTAAAGGCTCTTTAAGAATTCCTTAAATGCAAAAACAACAACCAAACAAACAAAACAAATTAAAAATGAAGACAGTAAAACCGAAAAGGTAAAAAATAAGAATACAAAAAATAAAATAAATAAATTATATATATATAAATATATATATTATTAAATAAACGCACAACATGGCTTTATGTCTTGAAAATGTTAAATTATTGGAATAAAAATCTTGTGACTTCCATGTGTGACAACTTGCCCCATGCGCTACTATATAAAACATTTTATTGATAAATTCAAACTTATAATACATAAATGTATGGGTCCCGATTCAAACAGAAGCGCGCTGGTATATTTTATCAGCAATAACCTATAAGACAGCAAGTTATATATAATTGTGCATAGATAAATGGTTTTGTGGTCCAAGGTTACACACAAAACAAGTAAAAATTATTTATTTATTTAATTATTAGAAACAACTAGAAATCCATACAATTATGCTATATATATATATATATATATATATATATATATATATATATTTACATGTGTGTGTCTGAGTGTGGGACTTCCACTGGGAAATATTACACTCACTGAGGTAAAAAGCCTCTGGTCTGCCCTATTATTTGATCATATTCCCAATTGCACTTCTCATGACAGATGCTCTGTCTTCACAATGAGGTCGTCTACTCTCCGGTGTACCTCAAGCGTTCAGTGAAGTCAGTGGGCTGTGAACGGGAACGGTCGGACTTCACAGACACCTGATCTCTTCTGCTGGGATACTGGTGCAGGTACACTGGAGCTGTGATGTCGTGGTAACAGCTCCGTCTCTGGAGGTGCTCCAGCCCGTCTGTTGTGAGGAATACAGTGACAGCTCAATACGACACAACACTTTCTGAGTCCTCTCAACCATTTTCAGTGATTAACGTTAGTATGTTACTCACTGAAAATGGTTGAACGATGAATGATTCAAATCAAGCCGTATAGTGGCTGCATGTCCTGATTTTGCCAAGTACTATGTGTCACTAGGTCAACATACTTTGTTGACCCTGGGACAACATTATATTGCAAAAATATAGTCTAGATCATATATAGCCCATATCTCTACACCTATACTTTACGGAGTAATGCCTGAAATCACAGGAAATGATAGATGACTGACACTGATGTACAAGCACCAAACACTGATGGTAAGCCTAAACTTAATCTGATTCTTCAAATCTGATTGGTTAACAGTGTTGACCCAGGGACATGTAACTATGTCTTGGCTCTCAACATTCTGCTTTCTAACATTTTAAAGTTTCTAAAAGTGGAAACAGTACAATAAGTTTCAAGGGTGCAGAGTCCCTATACCAATTATTTTGATCAAACAATTAATGCGTTGTAATTTCGGCCGCTAAGGGTGGTTGCTAAGGAGGATAACAGCTCTTTAAATATGATACTGCTATCTACCAATCAGCATCCGGGACTCGACCTGTCCGGTTTATAAGCGGAGAGCAGACAGAAAACAGCGTCAAAGACGAGCCGAGTGATGCACAAATCCTACCAGCCCCTGAAACCCTCCACCAACAAATACCTGCAGCACAGGTGGGACCAGACGAGATATGAGGACCACCGCAAAAAGGTTTGTGTGTTCATAATCCAGAAAAAACTATCTGCTGTGATCATTACTCCAGTGCTCAGGGTCATTTCTGATTATTATTCATGTAAAAAAAACCTAGATTTTAGTGGTAAAGGTAATATATTTAGTTGGGGGTGAGTAAAAGAACCAAATAGTGTTATGATGTATAAAAAAACCCAAATAAATGCTGTTCTTGTGAACTTTCTGTTCACCTGAAAAATTGAGCTGATCACGGTTTCTTTAGAAATATTTCTTTAGCAGCATATCAGTGTATTATTAGGATCATGTGACACTGAAGAACGCTGCTGAACATACAGATTTGATAATCAATTATATTTTAACATGCGTTGCACTTTTGATCATATAAATTCATCCTTGGCATAAACATTATTCCACATTTTGAGCATGCAGTGGTGCGTGTATATTGTTTATTACTGTATCCTTATAGAGGAATTCAATCTATAACAATTAGTTTTCTCTGTATTTCTTTCAAAGGTGCGAGAAGCCAAACCGGTGGTCAACACCAAAGGCATCCAAACGCCAGCACATATTCAACAGAAACTGAAAAAAGTCCAGGTGACGCTTTCATTAATATGTAAACAAGAACGTATTCCACATTTATCTCACTGCAGCTAGTGACAATGCATTCATATGCCGATTTATACTATATATAATTTGAAATGCATGTATTAAAATATGAGTGTGTGATGTTTTCAGGTGCAGGAAGAGAGGATGTTCATCATCGAAAGAGACAATCAGCTCTTGGCGTCCAAACTGTCTGCGATCTCTCGCTCCAAAGGCCTTGTAGACCACAGGAACCATTACCCAGAATGCAGGTGTGTGTGTGTTTATGTGTCTGTAGCTAGTTAACACAGTAACACGCTGACCTGGATAGGAGCGGTGTGTTTGAGAAGGGTTTCTGGTGTCTCTTCTCCCGCGGCGTCTCGTGTCATCTGCAGATCTCAAACTGACGGGATGAATCATTCATGCTGGGCTGTTGACAAAGCCTCTATGAATTATTGAGAGACATATAAGCTATTCTCCATCAAAGCTGAGGGATCTGTGGAGTGAACACGCTCCACCGGTGGATTCTTGTGGCTTTACCAGTTGCGTTTTTTGTGTTTCTGTACAATATACAATATTTAAAAGTAGTTTTATATGTATTTTAGTATTACACTTTCTGTTTATATGATATTATTTCAGTCTTAAGTTATAGTAATTTTGCTGTGTGTTTTTGTGATTTTCCAATTTGAACTCTATATAGGATTTAAATACAACTTTTTTATTAGTTTTCAAGTTTTGTTTTGTTTTTAATGATATAGTTTTAGTAATTTGTTGTTTTCCTGATTTTCTATAGTTTTTCATGTCTGAATTTTTTCAAAACATTATTTAAAATTATTTGTAATAATATTTTGAATTCATTTTCATATTATATTTTAATTTTTAAAATAGGTCATTTAGTTTTGTAATTTTTCTTTTTACTTCATTTATTTTTTTAATATGTATATATGGCTTATTTTTTAACCTTTATTAATCTTTTGTATTTTTTTATATGTTGTTTTCCTTTTATTTCATTTTTTTCAGCAGTCTGACAAATATTTTCATATATATATATATATAATATATGCTATATTAGTAATTTGAATAATTTAATACTTTTTGATTTTAGGAGTTTTATAGTGTTTTTGTGACTAAAATATAACAAAAATAGTATGTTTTTAATAGTGTTAGTTAACAATAACATGACAAGAATATGAGAATAACTCCAATAAAACCAAGACCCTGTTTTGCAGCCTGAATGCTGAGAAAAGGAAGGAGAAGCTTCATCAGGTGACTTGTGAAAACCAGGCGATCTACCATCGAATCATAACGCAGAAATCCGACTACAGGAGGGAACTCTGGGAAGAAGACTGGGAAAAAGTGGAGCGAAAGAGAGACGACATCGCACGCTATCCACGAGGAGTCGGCAATAAACAGGTCTGATATGAATTCACTTTTTTGAAAAGGTACATCTATAAAGGGTTAAAACTGTTCATTGTGACATCACTTTAAACATCTGCTTTTGTGCTACATGAAAATAAATTAGCACACGATGCCAGAGTGATCACTTTTAAAGTGTGCATGAATTGCAAAAATATTGCGATTCATAGTTTTTTTTTTACCTCTTAATTTTTAATTGAAACGTCAAAATGCAATCTACGGTAAGCTCAGCTGTGCCTCCATTTTTGAGTGCCACGCCCACACCTCAACATCCAATCAACAGTCGGCTGATATAGTCCAGTCTCCGCCCAACTTGTTTTTTCATGTGCATCACAATACGGAAGAAAAAGATCAGCCGCTATTTTTGTTTCATCACGACTTTAAAGTTTCTGCATTATTTGTTAGAGAAATAAATGTGAATTGTCTCACTCACAGAAATCTACAAAGTACGTGAAGTTCTCCGGAGGGACGTCAGGACAGAGTCAGCGCTCGTCCAGCGGTGCTGAAGACGGGATAACTACAGAAGATCCAACACAACAACCCTCACCAGCCACATCAACTCCTGACAAATAAACTCACTGCATGGGTCAAATAAAGCCCTTGAGTGATGTGGGGACCTTTTATCCTTTATTTTCTTACAATTTTCAAAACCATGTTCATTTGTCCCTCCGTTCACTACCTTCAGAGATGGAAGAATGTGAACTCAAAACTAGTTAACAATACACTGTGACTAAAAGAAAACACCTGAACCATTTTGTTTTATACTGACTTCCGGTCCCTCGGCCGCTAAGTCACTAAAAGAACAAAGTGCAGTGACGGTAAAAAAATTGATTATTAATATAAATGAAAATAATATACTAACAAATACCAGCATAACTCATCATAACAGACTTATATACAGCTAAAAAAAAGGAAACCGGAAGCTGCACATAAATGGCCGCGCTCGCTCTTACATAAAATAAAAAAAAGTTGGAAACTTGTGATCTGTTTTTCTGTAAGGATGTAACTTCTTTTACTTTATACTTAGAAGACACATAATTGAGCCTTCCATCTCTGTAAAACATCTTCCTCGCTGTAGACTAGTGCAGTCGTTTCCAGATGTAGATCATCCATCACCCACTGGATGGCAACACAAGCATGTTTGCTGTCTCCCACAGTCTGCTGAAGCTTAAATAGCTTTTTATCTATAAAGATAAACAGACCTAGATATTGCCTCTCGTACGGTTTGTATTGAATGATCGATGACTGAACAGTCATGCAGAATATTTATGCATCTCTATTATTTATATAACATTACAGATAAAAGCAGTGTTTGTTGAAGTTTTGCCTTGGGTTTTATTTTCCAGGATGCATGTAAGGTTATTGAAAGCATTTCTTAAAAGTATTATAGGGAGGGAAACTGGCACTGTCAGAAGAATACAAATCTGTGTTGTTCTTGTGAAAAACAAAAACAAAAATACATAATGCATCTGCTATTAACTATTGAAAAGTATATCATTACATTGTTTAATTTTAGGCTTTTAATATAATTTTTTTTTTTTGATAGAAGTCTCTTTTGCCCACCAAGGCTGCATTTATTTATATATATATATATATATATATAAACAGTAAAATTGTGAAATGATATTAACCTTTAAAATAGCTATTTACTGTGTGAATATATTGTAAAATATAATTTATTCCAGGAATCAAAGCTGATCTTTGTGGAAATGTTGATGCATTGTATTTTTCAGAAAAAACAACATTTAGTCGAACTCTTTTGTAATATTTCAAATGTCTGTACTTCAACTTTTGATCAATGTAATGCATCCTTGCTGAATAGAAGCAGTAATTTCTCCATCTTCCTAGCTTTGCTCTGCTGTTGCTCCTGTGTGGAGTTATAGAGATATGAATAACTGCCTAAAATGAGCTTAAAATGGATCAAACTGCTCTTAAAATCATGCTGGTTTAGTTGGTCAACTTATCTCCTTAGTAGAACTATTTCATGTAATCTGCCTGGTGGCAGAACTGGTTTGATATCATGGTAAAGAATGATTTCCATATTTACATTGAAAACAGTAGGTCTAAAAATCCATGGTAATACTATGGTACTTTGTTAGTGGAGGCCACATGCCAAATTGAACTCCTTAATTAAGCGACAGTTATTCTTCTGAGCACTGAATCTTTGGCCAGCTCATCACTATACTTGCTTATATGGCAGAAAAAAATGCTTTCCTAAAATCTGGAAAGCGCTGTTGTTTCCGTCCTCGGAAATAGACGACGAGCCAGTATTTTCCGTCTGTTCCCTGACCTTGGTTCTCCTCCATCAGTGCTTCTCCAGTTTTCCTGCCAGTCTCTCCTTCTGAACGCCTCTGTCTTCTCCAGCAGGTCCATAAAGCCAGAATCATGCAGAACAATAACTGAAGGAGCTAATGACGCCAGACAGAGTGAATGTGAGCGTTCTCGCCTGTTTAAGTGCTGTGATGGATTATTTGGGAGAACAGACGCCCGTAGCAGCTTGGTCTGGCAGCTTTTTTCCACCCATGAGCTTCATCAGGAGTACAGCAGGAGTTCTGAGAGTTTAGGATGCAGAATGGTTATGCATGCGGTCGCATATCTTTTCTATAAAAGTAGTCCGATATAACTTGTGTCACGTGTCAAATTTAAGCTTCATTCATGTTGTGGATGAGAAGATTTTGCCTTGAACAATGAACAGTGCTTTGGATTTCAGTCCGTTCCTCACACAAATGATCAAATCAGAAGACTGGAAGAAAATGCATAGTAGCATCTTCTGATGAAAAAGAAAAACATTGGCACATACAATATTGTTAACCTAAAAAGCTTCTGAAAACCTCTCTAACAAAACCTGTCACATAAAACAGAATAGAAAAATACATTTATTCATACAGGGTTCACAAACCAGAGAGGACCTGAAATAAAATGAGATGTTTGGGAAAGATCCATAAAACAAACCGAGGCTCAACCCAAAAGACTTACAAAGTTCACCTGAAAATGAGCATTTGTTTATTCATCAGATTGCTCACCAATGGAAGTGAATGGGTGCCGTCAGAATTAGAGTAATCCACACCACTCCAGTCCATCAGTTAAAGAAAAGTTGTAAGAAACGTCGTTAAGAGGTTTTAACTTTAACCTTTAAGCTTTATACAAGCTTTTTTATTTTATGTTGACTGATGAACTGGGGAGGTGTGGATTACTTCTGGATTATTGTAGTTTTTATCAGCTGTTTAGATTCTCATTCTGACGGCACCCATTCACTTTCATTGTTGAGCAAGTGATGCAAAACATTTGTGAGTCTGTGATCCTACATTTTTCATTGATTATTACATCGACAAATTTGTAATTAAAAAGCTGTATTTTGAAATAATTCAAAATAGAGCATTTTCAGGTGACTGGACCCCACTGTACACAAAACACAACTAACACTTGAACAGTCTTCCAAAACTCACCTAAACATACACCGATATTCAACACATATCATAACTGAAACCTGTATTGCTGCTTATGAGTCTTTAACTGTGCAGAGATCTGAGTTTAATGAGCTTGAGAGTGTTGATCTCTTACTGAGTCATTGTCAGTTCAGTTACGTTTTAAACATCACAAGGTTATAGTACTTGGGATTAGAGCTGAGCAATATACAGTAGCTGAAATAATATTGTCTTCTGCACTAAAATATGGTCAACCAGAAGAGCCATCATTTCACAGTCAGTAGAGAAGCAGGTTAAAAAAAAAAAAAAAATATATATATATATATATATATTTGTTTCAATATATTTAGTATTATTTAATTTTTATCATTATAGTTTTCACATTTTATTTTCATATCATCTTTAGTTCACTTTCAAATATTACTATTTATATTTAATTTATTATATTTTAATTATAGGAAAATTTGTGATTTTTATTAAGCATGAAGTTTTATTTTACTTTTATTTAAATTAACAAAACGGTTTATAATAGTTTTCATTTAAGTTAACATTAACAAACCTATAAATAATAAACACCAATATTTCTTTAAAACTAAAAATGTTTTACTAAAAGTGTAAAATGCCACATGGGAACGTCAATAAAACATTTTAAGAAATAAAAAAATAAAAAAAATCAATGAATCATAATGATAAATCATTATTAATGTTTACATATTATATGAGAGTACTGTATATACTTATTAAGCACACACACACGCACAAAAAAATTGTGTGTGTGTATATATATTTATAACTAATGACTTTAAATATATACATATATAAACATATTTTCCTTAATATATACATGTGTGTAAATATAAAATAAATATGCACAGTACCCACACATATATTGAAACAAACTTTTATTTTGAATGTGATTAATCGTGATCTTTTTGCAGCCCTATTTCAAAGTAAATAAATTTTTTCCGAATATATATCGCTCAGCCCTAGCTAGCATGTTTTATTAGCGCACCCATTATAGGTCCAAGACAAGAACAAAAAACAAACAAAACGATAAACAGCCAAGTCCGTCAAGCATCAGGTGAAGAAGTCCTTCGAAATGGCTTCTACGAAATTTGGTGCCGACATCAGGATCCCGATGGTGCAGAGGATGGTGAAAATAGAGAAGGCCATCAAACACAAGCGATCGATCACCGCCGCCGCGAACTTCCACTCGTTACACACGTTCTCGTCCTCGTCCTGATCGCGAAACCTTTTAGCGATGTATCGCACCTCCTCCAGAATTTTAGCCAGTTCCAGTTCCAAAGCTCCGCCCACAACCCCGCCGCCGACCCGCCCCCCGATTCCGGACCCGGACCCGCCCCCGACCCCCAGCGAGGGCACGGTCGCCCCCGGCAACAGCACGTCTTCCTCGGCGGAGGCCATGATTCTTCCGCAGAGGATGCCGTGCGAATCGTGGGCAGAAGCGTAGCGGACTCCCTCCACGCCTCTGAAGCCGATGTAAAGCATGTTGCTGGGCTGCAGCGGCCCGCAGTTGACGGAGAGCTCCGTGCTGGACACGCTCCCGCGCCGCGGCGGCTTGTTGTGGCAGGCAAGACGGACCCGCTCCTCTCCGGGCCGGCGCATGCGCAGAAACCAGGCGCACCAGTTCAGCAGGAGCACGCGCGTCTGCACAAGTGTGGACCAACAGAGCATTTCAACACTTCATCTACATTTAGAAAGATATCAGTTATGCTCAAGGAAAAAAATATATAAATAAATGCTTTGGTAATGTAACGTTTTTTTGTAAAAAAAAAATTAAAAATGCACACATAATTTAAAATAAATTCTAAATGCTGTCAGGAGATTACTCGCGGTTAATCGCATCCAAAATAAACGTTTTTGTTCACATAATATATGTGTATTGTGTAGCCTATAATTATTATGTATATATAAATACAAACGGATACATCGATATATTTAAGAAAAATCTGTTATGTTTGTATATTAAGTATATTTATATAGAATATAAAACATAATAATATAAATATACAAATATATATATATATATATATATATATTTTTTTTTTTTCTAAATATATACTGTGTTTTTAAATATGCATAAATAAAAACAGAATACATACATATAAAACCAAAATCTTTTATTTTGTATGCGATTAATCGTTTGATAACACTAATATAAATATATTATTAATGTGATAAAAAAATACTCATTACTATTAAAATTTAAATAAACAAACAAATAAATTACTTTTACAAATAAATGAATACATGAATGAATCAAATAAATCCTTTGCTTATGTAAAACTTCTGCATCTAAAATTAAAAACACACCCAGAATTTAAAATAATGCAAGTACAAAATTACTCATTATGAAAAAAAATGAAAAACAAAAAAGTATTTACATTTACAAATAAATGAATGAATAAATAAATGGATTAAATAATGCAAGATACACCCAGAATTAAAAATATAAATATGTAAAAAAAACAACAAAAAAACAAATAATAATAAATTCTTGCTTTGGTAATGTAAAACGTTTGTATACAAAATTATAAAAGAAAACTGAATTAAAAATATAAATAGCCTATATTATTAATGTAATAAAAAACACTTTACACTACTGTACTTCATGATTAGTTTGTTTGAACTTTGACCTGAAATAAATAAAAAGCAAAAACAAACAAACAATGCTTAGGGAACGTGAAGCTTTTGCAGCAAAAAATGAAAAATATATACATAATTAAATAATAGTAAAGAGATAGGATGAATAAATAAATAAATAAATAGTGGATGGACAAACATATAAATATGGGATGCCCCCATCCATGCAAACAGTACAAAGATGAGTGTATTGTATGATGAGTTAGTTTGCTGAGCACTTAAGCTCTTAGTGATGTATTTACATAATTCAGTGAAGCGTCAGAGAGTCAATACGACTGAATCGATGCGGCTTATCATAACGCTGGGGACTTTCTGCAGGCGCTCGCTCGCTGCTGCTGCTTAATTGGTGCTGGAATATTTATTGTAATTCAAGACAACGAAGGCTTGATATGTCTTTTTCAAGCAAAAATGGAAATTAATATTTCATGTTGGCTGTGCTAAGCTTGTGCCTAGAAAACAGATTTGTTTTCTGCGTAAAGTTTGTTTGAAAACAGCTGAAGTGGCTTGTCTCATGCATTTAGTATAAAGCTGCTGTCCTGTCCAGACTAAAGATGGTCCACTCCGATTCACGTCACGCTCGCAAAGACACAGTCACCTTCAGGACCTTACTGTCCAAGTACAGAGAGTCAGAGACTTACTATAAACCTGTCAATCTTAGGTAATGTAAAACATTTCAAATACACACACGATTAACAATGCATTCAAAATATATGATAAAAGTCCAATGTCATTAAAAGATAGATAGGTAGCTAATAAATGCTTTGGCAATGCAAAGTTTGTGTAGCAAAAATAGATATTATAAAAATTATGAATTGCATAAAATGCATAAAAATAAAATAATGAAATACTTTAAAAATAAAATAAACAATTAAGCAAATAAACAATGAGGTCAAATATATTTACACACACACACATATATTTTTTGTGCATATATATTGTTTATATAAATTCACACACACATACAGTATTTATTTTGGAAATATTTACATGCATTTACATTTATATTGTTCTATTTTATATGCTATATAAATATATTTAATATGTGAATAACATTTTCCTTAATATATATACATGTATGTGTGTGTATTTATATAAACATAATAAATACACACACACACACACACACACACACATTATGCAAGCAAAAACCTTCATTTTGGATGTGATTAATCGTTTGATATCACTAGATAAACAACCGAATAAACAAAACCAAAAAATACACCCAATTTAACATATACTAATAATGAATGAGTAAACCATATGCATGGTTTGTTGAGGAATGAAGATGGAGATGTTTGTCTCACCCAGCGAGGCATCTTTCCTCCGTCTGGATCATGATGGTGATACTGCAGCACCAGGACCGTAGCGATGACCGACAGACCCACAATCACCATAGTGGTGGCGAAATACTGCGCTGAAACACACACACAGAGAAATCTGAGCATGCAGTATTCATGAGACCTTGAGAGAAGAGCTACTGTAGCATGACACAGCAGCAGGCCTCAGTAAACACAATCTAATAAGATCCTGAATCACTCCCAGCTCTCAGACGTCAAATAGAAAGACATTCATCTTATTACTTCAGACTCAATTATTCAGTTAATAATGAGCTTTTTTTCTCACACAGTGCCATCATGTGACTTTTAAATATAAAAACGCACATTTAATATACTGTATAATATATGTATTTTCATTTCTATTTACTAATTATCTTTAGTTTTCCATTTTTTAACCTTTGTAATGTTTACGTTTATGCATTTATCAAAGGGTTTTATCCAAAGTGAAAATTCATATCAATTATCAACATTTGAGACGGCTCTGAAGATACTTTAAAAGCCTGTTTTTATTGGTTTGATTGTATTATTTTATAGCGAAAAAAGAATAAAAACAAAAAAAATAAAATTACATGAAATAAAATTCCATTTAAAAATGATAAAAATTCTAAAAAAAGTTATTTCTATTTATTATTTATTTAGTTTGCTGATTAATATTTATATTAATCTATTTTTTCAGATGCTTTTACTTATATAAACATTAACACAAAATAAAATAAGTAAAAATTAATCAAGTAAAAAAAATACAGAGAAATTAGTTGCTCTGTTGTAGTTGTGGAATTACCAGCATTTAATGTGGGCTTAAATGAGCCACTTTTATTGTAGTGTTAATTTAAATAAAAACAAGCAAATAAACAAAACTGGAATTTTAAATAAAAAATAAATACACAAAAATCGGTACCATCATTGCAGATTTAGCATAAATAAAGCTGTCACTAAATAACATTTAACGTATTTAAAATTAACACTTAATAAATGTATTTTTTATATATTGCTAATATTATGTTGGATAGTTTATCAATCATTTAACAGCATGAACATTCAGCTAAATATCTCCTTTTGTGAATGTCAACTGTTATTTAAAGCTAGGTTAGAAAACAGAAGCTCTTTCCTCTGACATTATTGGATGGGTTTTCTCTGTAATGGTCCATTTGGGAACAGACAAATAACACACCCAGGCATCAGAATTAGACTCCGTCGGGCCATTTCAGTGTGAGCGATCGCCCTTGTTTCTGAGCGGCCCATTTCTGGACGATACATAACCATGAATGTGATGAATGCAGCTTTCAGGGTCTCTGAAGCAGCAGCCGTCATTTCTCTCTATCTGTGTCACTCGTTCATATCTGTTCAAGTCCACACTTAAGCAGTGATTGACAGCTGCACTTACCAATCAGAGGCACTGAATCAGAGGTGGCGGGCATGATCTCTGCCACCAGCAGCATAAAGACGGTGAGAGACAGCAACACAGTGATTCCTGTCAGAAGACAACAACAACAAGATCACAGTCTGCGTCTGATGCCGAATCTATTATGTGACCCTGGAGCACAAAACCACACCATAAAAAAAATTACAGTAAACAAACAGCAGCTGTTGTTGACTGTAAAAAATACAGTAACGACATTTTAGGTTTGACTTTTTAAGTCAAATGTACGGTTAATTACTGTAATTTCATGGACTGATACAGTGTTAATATACCAAGCTATTAAAGCACTGAAATCTGTTTTGCAGCTTTGAAATACACTGATAAACACCAGTTACAGGGAGCGATGAGGAAGTCACATGATGAACCAAAGCAGCTTTTAAATATGAACATGTATAGAAGGAGCTCATTCACACAAACACCATCATGAAGAGACTCATTACACTCAAATAAACATTCATTGAACAACACTGCATTTAACATGCAACCCTAATAAACAGAACTAATAAGAAAACATTAACAATAAACAGTTATTTCAAAGAAAAAACATCAAATTCAAACTAAATTTAAAATGCAATGCAGGGAATTCTGGGAAAGTCAGTTTACAGGTTTACCATTAACCATTTCACAGGTTTTTATAAAGTGTAGAGTATGGAGTATGCAGTGCAGCAGTATTTAATTCTGGACAGAGCCAATGATTTTTAAATGCTAATGTGAAACAGAACGTCAAGGGAAACCGCCCACACACACACACACACACACTCACACACACACACACTCACACACACACACACACACACTCACACACACACACACACACACTCACACACACACACACACACACACACACACACACACACACACACACACACACACACACTCACACACACACACACACACAGAACTAAGACACCATGAAATTAAAGACCACATTGAGCATCAGACGCTCTTGTATTGCAAAATCAGCTGCTCTTGTTTCCTCGTTCAAACCCATTTATCAGCGGGAGCAGAAGCGAGTGAGATTACTGGGGTCTCAGGAGAAACATCTAAGAAGCTGAAAACTTCAGCAAAAAACTTCTTCATTTGTGCTCCATCGAATCTCATTACGACAGATGCGACAGTTGCAAAAAGGGTTTGTGAAGACCTTGGATGTTAAAGGTTCTTCATGGAAGCAGAGCTGTGTTTTGTGTGCGTCTCACCCAGCGAGATCTTCTCTCCAGAGTCGGCAGGCAGCAGAAACACCAGCAGGGCGAGAGTAGAGATCAGGACACAAGGGATGAGCAGGTTGAGGCCATAGTAGAGTGTTCTTCTCCTCATGACCACAGTGAAGGTGATGTCCGGATACGGCTCCTTACAGCAGTCGTAGAACTTCTCATTCCTCCGGCCTGGAACCTCTACAACACAGAGAGAGA